>VDFB02033948.1:0-69720 GCA_007258455.2 Sequoia sempervirens | reverse complement strand
CAATCAAGTGATCCTTATAGCATGTTTGAGTTCACAAGAGCATTCAAGTGTCTTCAAGAGCATTCAAGAGAAGATTATCAAGCATTCTAGAGTAGCATTCAATCATCAATCATCATGTCAAATATTTCATGCATCATGTTTTTTTATTGTGCTAACAATTGTGATGTAGGGTTTTGTGATTCAAGCAAGTGTTTCATTCAAGATATACCATATTCAAGCAAGATTCAAGGTCTAGATCCATTGGAACCATCTCAATCATAATTGCAACACTTTATTGCAAGGGTTTGGTGACTTGCAACATTGTCATTTGTTCATTCATCATTCTAAATTCTTCTTTGATTTCATTTCAAGGATTTATTTCCAAAATAGGGTTTGACCATGGTAAACCCCTATCCAATAACCCAACACCATTTCCCCCTCTCCTTTGTATGTTATTTGCAGTTCTAGGTTGTATATTTCCTAAGGAGAAAGATTGGAAAAAAGTTGTCAAATCATTCAAAGTTTTCAAAGTTGTCATTAAGCCTTGGAGAAACTTTGAGATCACCTATAGATTGCAAATATGGGTTTTGAATCCAAGAAATCACTTAGGAGCGACAAAGTAGATGTAAAAGGTGGGATTGGACTTTGAAGCTTTACTAAAATCCTAACTGGACTAATTCACACTTCAGTAGATAGGTCCTAATTGATCAACTTTTAGATTTTTGCATATTGGATACCCTTTTTGTTGTATTTCCTACAGTTTTTCCCAAAAGCAAGGTCCGATTCACCCAACTTCGTGAATGAGTCCCACTCAACATTAAAGGAAAATTTTCTAGTGTTTCAGAGCTCCTTTCATTCATTTCTAGTTTTCCAAGTGCACATATTCCTTTCTACAGCTTTTTGCATTATTTTGTTTACTTTTCTAGATCATTTTGTAGTTCATTACATTGAATTAGGGTTTGGTGTTTATCTTCCATTTCATTGTCTTTTCCAATTCTAAACTTGGTGGCAAACCCCTTATTAGTTTTCATTTAGCCCCTAGGATAGCCCTATTGCAAGGTCTCTTTCTCCTTTGCATTGAGATCTCTAGGGTTACCCTTGAATGTAGTAGGTGGAAAGTCAATTTTCTCTATGTCTTAAGTCATGATATCATCCTACTGATTTTTCTTATACAAGAAGTGGATAGAGAAAAAACTCTATAGTTTGAGTAACTCATAAGGTATTCTCACATGTGAGGGAGAACCTAGAAGCTTGTATTAGGATTCTCAAAACTAACATAATAGTTTTTTTAAAATAATAATCAACTTTGCAGTACTTAGATTTTCTCCAAGATTAATTGTGAAAATACCCATTCTATATTAGTTGGACTCTCCTTTCTTTTTAAGGCCTAAAATACCTTATATAATCCAATGATATCTTGATGGGAAATGCCTTTGGGTCTTCCCACTTTACCATAGAAAATGGATCTTTGGACATTTTTCATGCTCATTTGGGTCCTTTGTGTGGATGTTGGCTTAGTTTACCTTGATTTAGTGTTGTAATGTGGTTAACACATTGACATTAGGTCTTGGACCCTTGTGAACTAATACAAATATTATGATGCCTTGCAAAAGTGTTGTGAAGTGTTGTAACACACCTTCACACTTTTCTAGGATCTTTTTAATATATTTCACCTAAATAACCTCTTTTTATCATTTACCAAGCCTTATTTCAAAGTGTTGTAAAGTTTTGTAACAAAATTTCACACTTTTCTATGCTTTTCATTATTAATTGGTTGTTTCTTATGCCTTAATTGGTCCCATTTTACACTTACATGCCTTAAGTGTATTTTTGAAAATAATCCCAATAAACATTATTTAAAATATCTAAATTCCAAAACCCACTTTAAATTCCTTAGGTGGGACCCATTCACCATTAGGGGCGAATGAGTCCCCTTTGGCACAAAATTGAAAATTATTTCAAAATTTTCATGGGTTTTTATTTTCTAAGATCTAAGGTCAGCCGGTGATGTTGTATTTTCGGGAATTATTGCATAATCAAGTATAAATATGGGATTCTTTCACTCATTTCACCCCCAATCACTCAAATAATCAATCAATCAATCACTTAAGCATTCTAATAATTTCAAGCATCTTCAAGTCTACATCCATTGAAGTTATTACTTGCATGTTTGTAGCATTTTACTTCAAGGGTTTAGTGAGTTGTAGCATTGTCTTTGTTCACTCATCATTCTCTTTCCATATTTCATTTCATTTCAAGGGTTTAATTACCATCTAGGGGTTTAACCAAGGAAAACCCTTATTCACTAACCCTACAACAATTCTTATGAGCATTCTATCAACTTGAGAATCTATAAGTAGAGGGTTGATTCTTCATCAAATCATCTACAAAGCTTATGCAAAGTCACTCTCTTCACATTGAGAACTGATTTTGTCCATTGCATCCTCATCATTAGCATTATCAAGGATTTGGAAAGGGTCACTTCTCACAAGTGACACCAATACACTATGGAATAGGTTATTCATTATGCTTTTTAGAATTTCAACTAACTTGTTTTGTTGTGTTGTTTGTAGCTCGCATAATGGATTATTTCATAAAGAGTGATATTTTGTTTGTTTTCTTTAAACTAACTTCATGATGATATACACTATGGAATAGAGTTTAAAGTTGCAGATTTAAACATCTAACATCATCTTAATTAATCTAGTCCATGATTAAATGCTAATCCTAATCACTTGTATTCTATAGATTTTTCCACTTGAACATGAAATTGCATTTAATTGATTTATCAAAATCTTTATTTTCTTTCAACTTGGCATAAAAATGGAATATTCCATCAAGTTTGAATATGAAGACAAGTTGACTTGTCCCTTCCAACATTGCAATAAATTCTCTCTAACATGTCCCCCTCTCAACATTTAATTCACAATTTCAAATTTGAATCTCCCCCTCTTTGGCACATTGACCAAAATGTGCTCATTCCTCAACCTATCACAAGTTGGCAAGTGGCCTCTTCTCATTGGCTTATCTTTAGTCCCACATCCTCCATGTTTGGAATTCTTTTATCCCTTTTGGCCATAAATAGAGGTCTCCTCTATTGTTTTAATCCTCCACAATATTTAGATCTTTCTCCATATCATTTCCATTTGAATCCATATCTTATCATTCCATATCATATTCAAATCATCTTCATCATGGAGCTTAGCAAAGGATTAGGAAAGGGCTTCTTTCCACATTGAAGAAGCACCAATCCACTATAAGATGCTAGTTTGATTATTAGAATAATGTTTCCTTATGTTTTTCTTGCTACTTTTGCATTATTATTGTGTTCAAATGAATCTTATAGGAATATTTTGTTTGCTTTGGTTCACTAACAATGGTAAGGGCTTTTTCTTTTTGAGCTAATGCTGATTTAAAGTTCACATTATGGCACTAGAAGGAGGGCTGTCCTTTTCGGTTTAGTTCAAGCATTAGATTGGAAACATAAAGTTTATGCTTATCTATGCTTTTTGTTGTTCTCATGTTTGTCCATATTTGACTAATCCACATTTACTAATGTTTGTTTGTGCTTAAATTGACTAAGATTGTGTTTCATTGTCTCTTGTTTATGATCAAATAGATTTCAAAACTTTGGCGCTTGTGTTTTGTTATTGATACAGCACGTGCTCCCTCATCTAGCTTGACTCATCCAATTTGTGGCCTCTGCACATTGCCTTCAACCCATGACCCCTTTGCTGATTTCCACACAGCCTATCTTTCCATCCTCTCCGATCTGTTCTTCATACACTCTGTGAAGATTGCACAACCGTGCCTCTTACTTCATATACAGCCATCCCATATTCCTATTACCATCATTTTTGGATTTTCTATTGAATCCTTTTCCATTTATGCAATTCTTCATTAGAATGCTTATTTACTTATTCACCTTAACTATTTATTAGTGGCTTAAGATTGTTGTGTCTAAAGGTGTCTAGATGTGTCGAATCCTATCAATATGCTTTTGTTATGATATCAAGCTTATTAAACAGTAAACATATAAGTTCTTCAGATCACCTCTATGGTTCCAAGTTAGACTCATATTTGAATCTAAGCCCTATTGTCCATATGTTGGCTCCAATTGAAAGAAAGACTGGCTGAATACAGATTTATAGTAATTTGAATACTTACTGACTGTCATCTAATCTGCTAGACTACATACAAAAGTGAGTTGCAACTAAATCATGCACAGATTTGATAATTAAAGGCATTAACCTCTTTGGTTTTGTTCAATAATTTCCAAATCATCCCACGACATATTTTTTTAATTGCAACTTTGTTTCCAAGTGTGTGGTCCCCTGATTCCAAAGGTTCTTGTCAAGAATGAGTTAAATCAAAGTTGAAGCTAAGCATATTTCATATTAAAAGATTTTTTTTTTCCATTTTTGAACATTTTATATGATCAATGCACTTTTTTTCACTTATATGTAGACAATGAAAGTGAGATAGGAAGAAGTTAAAAAAGTTGGGTAGATGATAAAATTAAGGTAGGAAAAGGTTATTAGACTTTGGTTATTATGCCACCTTTTATTGATGTTTTTCCTTATCTAATGAAGAGATGACATCTAATGAAGATGTTTTTGACCAAGGAAAACTCCCATGCCCTAACATCCAGCATTCCTCTTCCTTCATTGAAGATTGCATTGCAAAGTTTTTCAAGTCATCTCTTCATTAGATAAGGAAAAACATCAATAAAAGGTGGCATTCAAGCCTGAATCTAACAGTTTCAAAACTAGACACCTGGAAAAGTAGAAAGTGTAGATTGAAAGCTCTTGATTCCACCTTTGAATATTCAGAAATTCAAAATTGGACTCATTCGCCATGGGTGGCGAATGAGTCCCACTTCCAGCCTATTTTTAGTTATCTACTACACTATAGAAAAAAGTACCCTTTGCTTGACATGGGATTAATTCATTATAAAATGGACTTAATGAGAGCTTGATTCAGGTGTTGTGAGGCATTTTATGCATCCACACTAGGTCTTGGACCCTTGAAAATCAAATAACATGCTTTTAATGACGTCTTGTAAAGGTGTTGTAAAGTGTTGTAAGATGCTTCCATGCTTTTTTGGACTTAATGAACCTATTTCTCCCTAATTCAACATTATAAAATGTGTTTAATCACATCATCACATCAATCTAGAAGGCTTGTAAGAAAAACTTAATGTTAAAATAGTGTTGTAATGTGTCTCACACATTCACATTGGTTCTTGTGCCTTCTTAGGCTATGTAGACCTCATTTTAGTGTTGTAAAGTGTATTTAATCAAACTTTCACATTGAATTTTATGTCCCAAGCCCCAATTGACTTTTACGTAATCACTAATAGGCCCCTATTAACCCATATTATGCATCCTGGGGCATAATTTGGTCAAATAACCAACATAGAAATTATATAAACCTAATTTTCTTACTTCTCAGTATTCGAGCTAGCAAAAATGGCCCCTATGGGACCCATTCACCATTAGTGGTGAATTAGTCCCATCTAGGTGGGACCTATTCTCCATTAGTGGCGAATGAGTCCTATTTGAACCATTTTGGGGGTATGAGTGGGAAAAATTAGGGTTTTTATTCAATTTTTCTTCATGTCGACCTTGGGGGTCCAATTTATGGGAAAATAAGGTGAATTTCCTATAAATACAACCTTCTAAACCCTAATTCATCATAACTTAACTTCATTCATCATTTTCTTCCATTGCAAGTCAAAAAGCCAGGGTTTTATCATTGTAAGTCACCAAGGTAGCACTTTTCGGACATTCAAGGGAAAAATATTTATGTTTTGTTGCAGAAATTCAAGTTCAATCATCATGGAAGGGTAAAAAATCCATTGTTTCATGCTTCATTACATCTTTTCATCATTTTGATTTAATTACCTAAAAAAGGGTTTGACTAAGGCAAACCCCTATGCCCTAACATTCACCATTTATTTCTCTTTCATTGTGTGTTTGCATATTTAGGTGCTTGGATGGCTTGGAAATTATTGAAGATTAGTTTGCAAACTTGTTGAAATCATATCCACTTTTTCAAGGCCAAAACTTACACAAAAAGTCATTTACAGCTTCAGAAATTAGGGTTTTAGACCGGGACACTTGGAGGTTGAAATTGAGTAGACCGAAAGTGACAGATTCCATTTTTTAGTTTTTAGAAAAGCTAAAATGGACTAATTCACCCAGAGTGGTGAATGAGTCACACTGTACCTATTTCCTAAAGATTTTTGGAGATTCAGATACCCATTTGGCTAAAATAGGCCCCGATGTAGTTATCAGGAACTAGGACTGAATCACGCAGAATGGCGAATGAGTCCCACTAGGCCTAAAAATCAACATCAACAATGTTTCAGAAGTAATTTCTAGTCTTCTTCAAGCTTTCAGGTGCACACTTCAAGTTTCATTCATTTATGCTTAGATTTGCATTCATTTCTAGTTCATTGTTTGCATATCACATTGTGTTTTCCAACATAACCTAAATCTTAGTTTTGCATTCATAATCAATCATTTAAATCATTGAATTGCATTTGGTTCACTTCATTTATCTTAGATAACATCGCACATAGCATAATTTGAATGAACCCTTTAGCATTTTTGGCCTACCTCTCTTCTTTTAGGTGAAAAACCCTAGAAGTGCTAGAGAGCCTTGTCATGCCAAAAATAAATGGTTCATCTACATTTTTAGATACCCTTTTGTCTGAAACGAGTTCACGAATAGTTTTACAGAACTAGGACGGATTCACCTAGAATGGAGAATGATTCCCACCAGGCCTGAAAATCAGCATCAACAACATTCCAGAATTCATTTCCAATCTCTATCCATATTCTAGGTGCACACTTTCAGTTTCATCCATTTATGTTCAGTTTTGTTCACATTTCTAGGTGTTTTTGCATTACACAATGTGTTTTCAAACAAGTTGCATTTCAATAGTTTTACATTCTTAATCAATCAATTTTATTAATTAGCTACATCTAGAACATTGTGTTTAGACATAATATCATCATACATTCCTTAGTTTGATTGAACCAACTAGATTTTTGGTCTGGGATATATCTCTTTCCTTTAGGTGAAAGACCTTAATTAAGCAAAAGAGAGTTATAACATTCCATCAACCTTAAATTCTATGGTTCATTTTGGTGAACCTACTTTTTCAAATACTTTCTTGTATGATTTTGAGTCCTTCATCATACATCTAGCTTGCATTGATCTTATATTAGGACTTGCATGAATTCATTTGCATGCTAGGTTTCAAATTTTGCATTCACAAAAAAGGTGCATTTAGGTTGCATTGTTGGCATCTAGATTCATTTAAATTTTTTGAAATTCTACATTTTTAACTTAGGTCTGCATCATAGCACTTAGAAAACATCAAACTCACTCCAAAAAAATTGAAAATTATGAAAAAAGTCAATACTGGGACTAATTCACCACCTTGGGCGAATCAGTCCCTTTTCAACCCTAAAACTACCCTTTACAAGACTGAAAAAGCCTATTTTTCAACTTCTATTTGGTGCCATTACCTAGTTGTATTAGTTGGATACATTTATGTTACATGCATTTCATTAGATCTAGCTGAATTTAGCTCATTTCATGCATGGTTTAAATTTCACATTTGCATTCTCATATTGTTACATAGCATAATCAGTCAATAATCATCCAAAAATTGCATTTTATTTCAGCCTGTAACATCCCGCTACGCAACCCCGAAGGGTAAGAGCCAAAAGAGGACAAGATAAAATAAAAAAATTGATAACATAAAGAATAACTTACACACAAAACGTAGTTTCCAATACAATATATTGACAACATACATGGCCAAGCATGGCCGAACACAACCCAAAGGAGAGGACTAGTCCACCCTCTAGAGAAAAATCCAAACAAGAACAAACATAATAGCTCCAGAAACTTTGCTCTGGAACTTCCAGCTATGGAACTTCCTACTCCAGAACTTCCTGTTCCACAACTTCCAGCTACAGAACTTCTAGCTCTGAAACTTCCTACTCCAGAACTTCTAGCTCCAGAACTTCTAGCTACAGAACTTTCAGCTACGAAACTTCCTACTCTAGAACTTCCAACTATGGAACTTCCTGCTCTGGAACTTCTAGCTACGGAACTTCCTGCTCCGAAACTTCCTGCTCTGGAACTTGTTGCTTCAGAACTTTGCAGTAGTGACACATAATAGCAAATAGAAAGCGTCGATGCATCGAAACTATAGCAGTAGCAACATAGACCACAATAGAAAGCGGCGATGCACCGGAACCTTTGCAAACTGAAACATGAAGGAAAAATACAACCAAGATCTATTTTTTGTATGAAAACTAATGAAGGAACAACTATAAAAGAATTATCATAGTACATGTGAGTCTGATACCAACACCGAAACCCGTAAACCAAACATAAACATCACATATCTTCTCATTAAATTTATGATTACTTTCTCTCTCTCAAGAGAGTACAATGAGCATAAAAGAATAATTATGAATACAATAGCCTTTCCATGAACAAAATATATAATCTAATAAGATAAATATAGAAGAGGGGATGACTCCAATTAGTGCTCCAATAACCTGTACACCAGTCCCCAATGGCAGTGGCAACGCCTCCCTACCATATGGACTCAAAAGAGGCCACCCACCATGCTCAGAGGTAGTCACAAGGCCCAAGCAAAAATAACAAGGTAAGGGTGACATATGGCCAACACTCACATCAAACACGAAGCAAACATGAAATACAATGCATTAAAGCCAATATCACAACATGCTTGAATGCTTATACAATAACATGTCGGGTACTACTCATGACTACTGAGGTATAATTTGCTAGAGTGCTGACCAGATGGAATGTCATCATGTGTGCTTGAAGCAATGGCACCACATGGAATCAAACACACCTCTCCTACGAATGAGTAAAACTCAATCATGCCCATATTAATGCCGTGTAGATAGATAAGTCAATGCCCTATAGACAGATAGGCCTTCTTGTTTATCCAAATGAGGAATCCAAAAGCAATTATGAAACAATGAAAAAGCCATTGAAAATCCATCATAAAAACCATGTAAAACAGTCAAGCAAACACTAATCTCATACACTCACAAGCAGATCAAATACATTCTAACATTCACCGTTGACTTTATAAAAGAGACATTGATATAATTAGTATAAACCTCATTAAATCATCCCATAAACTCACTTCTAAAATAGATAAAATCTATCAAGAGGCAGTGGCACAAAACACAATTCAATTGTTGTTCAATGCATCAGAAAGAGGCATAAAAATTCTATAAAGGATAAAAGTGACCGGATCAAAAATCGGATGAAGACCCAATTCATATTTTGATGTTTCCAGCTGGATTCCACTTTGTTTATTTTATTATATGACCCAAAATAGGGTGTTGTTCAGAAAAACACCATTTTATGCATGGCTGGGCAAAACACAAGAAAAATGAAAGTTCCCAGATTAAAAATCGTACAATGACCCATTTGAAATGTGGGAATTTCTACATAGAATCTAACTTTATTTTGAATTTATATCAAATTTTTAAAGAGCAGCATCAAAAAATGTCATTTAACAAGAAGGCACAAATTTGGGCAAAAATGAAAGTGCCCAGAATTAAAATCTGCCAAAGACCCAGTTGAGATATTTGCATTTCTATATGAAATCCACCCTTAAAATTCATTTTTAGCAAGGGGATAATGAGCAGAAAGGAAAAACATATTTTTACCAATTGGGCAAAATGAAGAATAAGAAAGAACCATAAATTAGATTTTGTTCAATAACCCATTTCATATTTGCTGGAAATGAACAAAAATTTTCCATACAAAATACTACAGGGCAGAAAAATGAATTTAAAACATTCATCACTCAAACCCTCAAGCAATACAAAAATGAAATAGAGGAGTTCCTCCAATTTTCATATAATAAAAATAACCCAGATCAGAAAAATCCCAGCCATTCAAGAAACATGAGTAAATGCCCAATTACCAGCCATATAAGATTGAAGGATAATATAAGAATACCTCAATTTTCTCCAAAAAAAATGAGGGAATGCTCTAACTGGAAAGCATGGTTGGGTTCCAAACTAGGACAACAAAGAGGAAATGGCATGCTGAATCCAACAAATAGATGCCCACAAATTTCTTCTCCATATTTCTTCTAAAAACTCTGTTGCCCCATTCATGGGGGTTTTCTTCTCCATCCAAACAACCATTTTCTTCTCCTTCCAAAAGATAATAATCCTCCCCCAAAACAAAACAAAATGAATATCCCTCAAAGACAAGGCTGCCCATTGCTTTTAACTAACTCCTCAACACCATGAAAACAAAAAAATGAAATAAAACATTTTATTAGGAAAGCTATTAATGCACTCCCAAGAAATTTATTAAAATCACCAAAATATCCAGCATTCCCTTTTTCATAAAAAAATAATAATTTATATCCAAACGTTAAAATACATAAAGCTCCCCAAAAAGGATTAATAAAATAACTTAAAATAACATATTTTAAAATCTTATGGATAAAACCATTTAAATCTCCCATCAATAAAATACTATAAAATGTCATATATGAAATCACGAAAAGGCGTCAAAGAAACCACACCAAGACACCAACAACCAAAATAAATAGCTACATAATAGATTCATGAAAACCAAGACAAAATACCTCAAAGAGACATACTGGTAAACCACATACAACTAAAAGGTGCACCGGAACATACGGCTGAAAGGTGCTCTGGACATTACCATTAGGTAATCGGATGGTAAGACATCAATAAGGAAACACTGCCCTAATAGGGTACAGTGGGCTAGGATAGGGGTAATTTGGCCCGTGACTACCTCCAGTAACCACCATCAGGGAATAGGAGTACGCTCATGCCTGTGGATCCAGCCGGAGTTGATACTCAGTACCTGCATCACTTCCAATTAAACGTCAAAGCACATGTGCATATACATATAGTCCAAAGCAACATCAATCATCAGGAAGGGAGTCATGATATTGTAAGTCTCTCGAATATGAGTGTTACGACATCATCCCTTTCCTATCCATAATCGTACATAAGCAATGATAACAATATATAAACATATAAGCATGTAATCCAGAATAATGACCAATCATGATAACCTTTCATATAACCATCAATGTCTAATCTCGTTATAACAACATTTAACATTTTAAAATATCAAACCAAAATTAGAATGCTACCTTACCCACGCTGAAGTTAGAGAGGTGTTACACAACCTTTCACATTGCATTTTGAGTTAGCATAGATTGTTATTTCAATATGTTAATTTCAATCTTCTCCAAATTTGCAAAGAAAAAGCTAGTTAACAAGCATTCTAGTCCTTCATTCCATGCATTCCCTACTTAGGATAGTCTCTTAGCACAAGAGAAGGAAATTGTTAATGCCTATCTTAAACTTACACTCACTCCTCTTTCTCCCATTTTGTGTGAATGATGTGTTAGAAGAGAATACAAACAAAGATAACCATGATGATCATAGTTGTACTTCTCCCAATACCTATCCTTTTAGGGACAAGGGCATCTTGGTGAAAGAAGGTACAATCATCAAGAATCATGAAGGTCTTGTTTTTCCTTCTCATTCCCATTGGGAAGATAGTATAACAATACAAGATGAATATATTACCACCACTTTACCTGGTCTCCATTCATCTCCCAACACCTCCCCTATTTGTGACAATGCTTTTGTGAATGATCGTGACAAACACATTTGTGAAGAGGATATGTTGGTATCAAGAAACCCAATGATTGAGAATTATAGCGTTATTTCTCTCCTTCCTAATTTTCCTAACAATTGGAAGGCTCTATTTGAACAAGATGATCTAATCATTGACACACATGAAAATCCTAGTTGTCCTCCCCTTGATGTCTCCCCTCTTTGTGATGACGTTTCTTTACAACATCTAACCATCACATGTGATGAACTTCTTGAAAGATCTCCTACTAGGGTAGATATTATAGCACAAGACAATGAGATTATGGACAAACATCACATTTTCCCCTTTCCTAATATCTCTCTTATTAACTTGAAGACAATATTATGGTGCTACAAGATCTAATTGATGAGAATCATGAAAATCTTATGGAACAAGATGCTTCCACCATTGAACCAATCCTTGAAAGTCAAGAATATTTGAATTGTTGTTCTCCTACAAATTGTTCTCCTAGGAAGACTATTATGGTGCGAGAAAATGATATGTCTTCCTTAGGGATACATCAAACCAAGACCATCAAGGTTATGAATGCGCAAGTGTCCATTAGATCCCTCTCGATCAATGAACTGCATACATACCCCATGGGACATCCTAAGAATCATCTAATTTTTTACCCACCATCACACAAGCAACCAACTCAACACCAAACCGAACTCATCCTTTACCCACCTAAGAATAATGTTTCATACCAACCAAGTTACAATGACATTGCTCACATATATAACAAAGTATATACAATCAAATCCAATAAAGCAGAAACTTTGTTTCCTTATCCACATAAATAACATTAGTTGCTGCTCCTTGCCATGCAATAGTTGTAGGACCATCGCATACTCACTATTGCATTTTTTGCATCCATTGAAAGGGGAAGCATACCATCATCCATTCCAGGCCCACCCTTGACCTGCACTAATTGGGGGAAAAGGATTAGAAAGACTTATCCTCGTATTTCACTTGTCATTGTCTCTTTTCGTTAATTGTTAACCTTTCATGAATGTATAAGAGAAAGCTTGGGATGCGGATGACATGTCTTAAGATTGAATTGCATGTGACATACTCCCTTTATTCATGACACAACTTATCTAAAACATATGACTTGGCATTGGGATTTTTGAATAAGCTCTCATACCCTCTTCTACTTTAAAGAAATTGCTCACAGTAATGGTGTTAGCAACTGCTTTAAATTGGGGGGCATACATAGGTAACATCATTTTGCAAATTTCATGGTGTGATTTACTTTTTCTTGTGACGTGTCGTCTCCTTGGTGGTGTCATTTGGTTTTATGCCTTCCTAAAGTGTACAATCAACTGAAGTGGCCTGATGCAAACAAAGCATCCCATGGATAACGATCTGACATCCTAACTTTTGCTCTCTTGGATACATTAGACACAATGCTCCCTAAAAAGAAGACCTCACATGAACAAATCAAAATCCCCTTTAGTAAAATTCTTTACATATTCAAAAACATTTACAAAAAGCATTACATTGTGGTGCCTTATCAATGTTATCAGAAGCATAACTTTGGTATGGTAAGTATAATGGGAAGCCAACACACTGGCATGAATTTATCATTATACGGTGGGAAGCCAACACACTAGCATGGCTTTCTCACTAAACCACTTCTTTGGGACATCTCACCCTGCGGACGACCTAATGTTATGTGGCCCCAAAGTGAGTGCATCTTTTCCACCCCATTTTTCTTTCCTTTAGTTCTTGCCATTGCATGATAATGTATCTTGATGATTTGACTTAGGATCTTGGATCCTAGGGGCTTGACTACCTTCTTGATCTTTTTCATCCTTTATCATATACATCTATACACTTAGATCTCTCTTGAATGTCTACATTAGTGTGAGTTTGAAGAAATTTCATCCTCTCACTAAAGTGGGGGCTAAATGTACTATAGAAAATAGAAAAAAAGCTTGATTTTGGAATAATTGATGATAAATTGGACTTAATGAGACCTTGATTTGGTGTTGAGAGGTGTTTTTCACATTTACACTAGGTCTTGGACCCTCTTAAATGCATTTAACGACATCTTGTAAAGGTGTTGTAAGAGAATTTCAAGCTTTTCTAGACGTAATAAACCCATTTTCCCTAATTCAACATTATAAAATGTGTTTAATGACATTAGAACATCAATCTAGAAGGCTCGTAAAATAAACTTAACTTTAATCTAGTGTTGTAATGTGTTTTACACATTCGCATTGGATGTTGTGCCTTCCTAGGCTATGTGGACCTCATTTTATTGTTGTAAAGTGTATTTAATCACACTTTCACATTGAATTATGTGTGTCAAGCCTTAATTGACCTTCACATGATCATTAATAGGCCCCTATTAACCCATATTGTGCATCCTAAGGCATAATCTGATGAAATACCCAACAAAGTCACCATATAAACCTTATTTCTTAACTTTTGAGCATCTTAGCTAGAAAAATGGCCTCACTAGGACTAATTCACCACCTGTGGTGAATGAGTCCCTGTCAGGTGGCACTGATTCCCCCAAGGTGGTGAGTGAGTCCCATTCAGGCCAATTTTGACCTTTGAGTGGGAAAAACCAAAATTTAAGTTTTTTTTTTTACATGTCAGCCTTAGGGATATAATTTATGAGCTAATGAGATTAATTTCCTATAAAATAAAGTATATAAACCCTAAATCATATCAATTATTCATTATTCATCAATCATTCTTCCATCTCAAGCCAATTAAGTTAGGGTTTCATCATTTCAAGTCATTAAGATAGCAATTTTCAGACATTCAAGGGAAAATTCTTCATGTTTTGTTGTAGAAATTTAAGATAAAACATCATGGAAAGGTAATCAACTCCATTATTGCATGCTTCATTACATTATTTCATCATTTTGGTTTAATTACCTAAAAGCGGTTTGACCAAGGCAAACCCACATGCCCTAACATCCAACATTCCTCTTCCTTATCTTGTGTGTTTGCAAATTTGGACATCTCAGAGGCTCAAAAATCATTGAAGATTGCATTGAAAATTTATTCAACTCATCTCTTCATTAGATAAGGAAAAACATCAATTGATAAAAAGTGACTTTCAGGCCCAAATCTGATAGTTTCAAAACCAAACACTTGGAGAAGTAGAAAGTTCAAACCAAAATCTCTTGATTCCACCTTTGAATATTCAAAAATTCAAAAGTAGACTCATTCGCTATGGGTGGAGAATGAGTCCCACTTCTAGGCCTATTTTTAGTTTTCTGCATTTTTAGATACCCTTTTGTCCAAAACGAGTTCTGGAATAGTTTTATAGAACTAGGACTGATTCACCCAAAATGGCGAATGAGTCCCACCAAGCCTAAAAATCCACATTAGCAGCATTGGAGAAGTCATTTCCAATCTCCGTCCACATTCCAGGTGCACACTTTTAGTTTCATCCATTTTTATTCAGTTTTGTTCACATTTCTAGGTGTTTTTGCATTACACAATGTGTTTTCAGAAAAATTGCATTTCAATAGTTTCACATTCTTAATCAATCAATTTTATCAACTAGCTACATCTAGAACATTTCATTTAGACATAATTTCATCATACATTCCTTAGTTTGAGTGAACCACCTAGATTTTTGGTGTGGGATCTATCTCTTTCCTTTAGGTGAAAGACCCTAATTGACCAAAAGAGAGTCATAGCATTCCATCAACCTTAAAATCTATGGTTCAATCCTCACAATTCCATATCCCTAGGAATATTCCTCCCAACCACCTCCGTATTAAATTTCCCTCCAAAAACCTCTTACACACCCATAAATACCTCTTTCAAAGGCATTTACTCCCTCTTACATGCCATCTTGTCTCTTACAAGGGCATTAATCTCTCTTACATCCTCACCCACATTCTCTTACACTCTCATCGATATGCATTCAATCCTCTTACATCCTCTTAAATATGTACATTCCGCAAAATGTGCTCCACCTTCATCCATTAGCCTTGTGACAAGTTTCACATTCCTATTGGCTCTCCTTTTGATCCCACATTTACCAATTTCACTCATTCTTCAACCCTTCACTCCTATAAGTAGAAGCCTCTTCTACTTGAAATGGATCCACAACTTGAAGGATTGTTACTCTACTAAGTTCATTGCTCAATCACTTGCATTTTCATCACATTTTAGGTTAGATTTCACTCATTTTGCATCAAAGCCATCTTCAAGGGATCAAGAGCTTATCATAAGGGATTGGGAAAGGGCTACTTTCCACATCAAAGTAGCACCAATCCCCCTATGGGATGATGGTTTGAGTAGTTTATAAATAGATTTCATGTTCATTTATCTTGTAGTTTCATGTTAGTTTGGTAATGATGTCATTTCCTTTACATTGGTGAAAAAATTCATAAGCAAGGCTTTTATTTCATTTGTTTAATATTGACTAATATCCTCATATTTGACAATCTTTGATAAGTGTAGGTTTAGGTTTCACATTAAGAATGCAAAGATATAATCATAAAACCCCTAAATGAAATGCAAACTAATGTAGCAAAGAACCCTAAATGAGATTCAATCCAATGTAATGCAATGCAAATCAATACAAGATCTAGATCTAAGGTGAAAATGGACTTTAAAATATGAAAATTGTAATGATCAAACGTCAAGTTCACCAAAATGAAACAAAGAAAAATAGGGAAGGTTCGATCAAAATAGGGGTTATGATGGAACTATTCTTCCTCAATTCATTAGGAAATGAGATCCACACAATGAAAGGACTATCAACCTTGAGGTGAGTCAAGTCAAAGTGTGAATATGTTGGTTTTTGTTTTTTGCAAGGATGGGGGTCTTGATCAAATAGTTCACTTTGGGGAGAAAGATTAAAAATAGAAAACTAACTCCAAAATGTAATCTACAACTTGGGTCTTGAAGATTAAGCTCAATAATGATGGAACAAGAAGTCAAATTACAGATCTAAGAGAGGAAAGATGATGTGTACTAGTGACCAAAAGTGCTCTGTTGAAGCTGATCTGGGACTCATTCGCCTAGGGGAAAAGGGGTCCTAGTTTAGGGTTTTTCTATAGATTTTGGGAGCCTCTACAATAGATCTGAATCTCTAAATTTTCTTAGGTTTCAAGTTCGAAGTGCCGGAAATAAATTTTATAAATGAGTTTTTGTGAGAAGACAACTTTCTTGACAACTATTGCAACTTTGACAACTTCTCCAATTTCTCTCATCAAGAGATCTTCAAGATATCTTCCACCTAAATCTGCAAACACTAATCAAGAGCTGAAAATGTTTATTTTGGGGTCAACTGGGGTTTTCCTTCGTCAAACCCCATTTTTGTAATTAAACCTTGTAATGAAACAATGAAACATGAAGGAATGATGAATGAACAAAGTAATGTCACAACTCACCAAACCCTTGAATGAACCTTGGAATGTAGATCTGCAACTAGCATGAAATGGATTCAATGGATTTGAATCTAGATCATGAAACTTTATTTCAAACAATTCCTTGAATGCTTGAATGGAACATGAACACTACATCAACATATTAGCTCCAATAACATCCATGATGCAAGAAGACCTTGATGTGATAATTAGATCTGGATTGCTACAATAATTCTTCAATAAATCTAAATGCCTTAAAATTCTCTTGCAAAAGTGCTTTTAAGATAACCTAAAAATGCTAGGTGAAACATAGTGAAACAACCTTATATTTATAGGTATGTAACATTAGTTTCCTAAAATTTAAATAACACAAGCCGACATGTGAATATAGATTTGAAATCATTAAAATACCACCAAAAATATAATTTAAATTTAGGTTCTAGGTCTAAGTGAGGACCCATTCACCCATGGGTGAATGGGTCCTAGGTCACTTACCTAGGACACACATTGCTCAATGAAAAGTGTTATGTTAAGGAATTAATGAATTTTGAGTTTTCCTCTCCGAAAAATACAATCATTTAGGCTTGGATTTGAATTAAAGGGGCCAATTAAGGAAAATTAACCTTAATTAATTAAGGGAGCCCTAAATAAGTGTGAAAGGGTAAAGAGGTAGACTCTCCAACACTAAAATAAGGGACAATTAAGTCATTTTTAATTAATAGGGCCCTAAACTTAATGTGAATATGTAAACTGCATATTACAACACTAAATTAAGGAATAATTAAGTTCATTTTAATATTAATTCCTAATTAGGTGTGAAAAATGCATAGTTTTTTGTACGCTACAATGGGGAAAAAATTCCTATAAAAGAATTGTGAACTTTGGTTGAAGGACAATGTTTTCTTAAAATTCCTTCCAATGTGAAGCTGGGGTGAACTTTTACAAAGGGGCTTTGGTAGAATGTGATGTTTTATTGAAGGTTCTATCAGTTTCACAAATTCCAATTTTAAATTCTTTCAAGTAGCCCACAAATGAAATACAAATTTATAATTCTAACTATTAAAATATTAGGAAATAAAGAAAATTGGCTTTTATATCCTAGCCACTATTGTTCAATTTCATGTTCCCCCAAAATAAAGAAATAAATTTAATTAAATTTTGTATCCCAACCACTATTGCTGAATTCATGTTCACCCATGGAATTGGTCAATTTTCCCAATCTCTTTCAAGGAAACAAATGATTTCCTAACAATTCTTAAAAGATTTAACCATATCATGACGGTGAAATAAAAAAATTATTATCATTAGCTATGAATTTTAAATAGTTAGGTTTTTTTGTTTATGACTTTTCTATTACATAACCTTACCATCTATTATTCAATTTGAATACCTAATTTAGAATTATAAATCCAAGTTTTCAATTGTAATATTCTAAATGTAAACCATCAATAGAAAAGCAATCAAATCAATTATATTTAACTCTAAATTTCTTAACAATTGTAATTAAATAGTTAGATCTATTAGAGGACCTTCATTTTTATAACCTTACCATGTTTATGCACATATTTGGAATGAATATGTGGTTTCCTAGCTATAACTAAATATTTTTCCCATATTTCTTAGGAGCTTGAACAATCTCTACTCATTGAATGATTATAGTGCTAGGGTGCTACCATAATAGTGTTTCTCACTCAATGAAAAATTTGTATGTGACTAGCTCAAAAGTCAACTTAGAGAATATGTGGATTGAGGATACAATTTAGCGACTAGTTTTCCAATAAATATTTCCCACACATTTATTCTAAGGTCAATAACAAATTGTGGCCCCTAAATAAGGCCAAATCTTGAATCATACTCTTTCCAAGCATTTCAAAAATCATCTTTTCTTATACAGGTTCAGTTTTTCATACCTAGAGCACCAATTTAGCATAGCTTGTAACTTGAGTCCTATGCCTTAGAATGTGCTTCTAAGACTCACTATGATTAAATACATAGTGTTTTTTACTCTTCTCCCTCAAAGATCTAAATAAGATAGTGAAGCATATGTGACTACTCTAATTGTACACAAAACAAAATTAAAAAAACATAGAAATTGATTTTTTTAATTCTAGCTTATCCATTAAAGAAACAAAAAATTCATACCCTCGTTTGTGATTAAAACCTTACAATTAATTGGAGATTAATAAATCTTCAAAATGCCTCTTATGAGATTATTTCAATCGCTTTTTCTTTAAGATTATGTCATTTTTTTCTAATTTTTATTGTATGGTACAATTAAATAATATTTATTTAAGACTTTTTTATTTATAGATAAGTCTAATGAATAAGATCACACTTGATTAATATTTTTTTTTTTCAAATTGACTTTGAGAAATGTTCTAAAAAATATAATACCCTATAATTTTAACTATGATTAAACTCTTTAATAAACTATCTTATTATCAAATTTACATACATGATTTCTAAGATATTTCACTTGTATTACAACAAAGACATGATTTATAAGATATTTCACTTGTATTACCACAAAGGCTTTCATCTTTAGATCCATCATATTAAAAATACATCTTGCTCCTTCCCTCTATGCTCTCACTATAAAATAATTTAGGTGCATGCTCGTAATTTATATCTCTACGGACTTGTCAAAGGCATTTCTCTTCTTAGCCTCAATCATGATAAATGCTTAACTAAAATTTTCTTAATATTTGCTTAATTAATAAAAGGTACAAATTACACATATTTTTTTTAATACCAATGGCTTCCAATACATTTGTATGGAATGACATTCATGCTCATTTATGAGCCAAAAAATGAAAAGCTCATTTTTATTATAAAAAATAGATGGTGAGAGTTGGATTTAGAACTTTTATCAACATAATTCAACATAATTCATCTTATTCGAAACACCAAAAATCTACTAACATAGCCTTAAATTATTTGCTCCAAATCTTGATATTTCAAGGTTGGATTTAGAACTTTTATTAACATAATTCGTCTTATTCGAAACACCAAAAGCCTACTAACACAGCCTTACATTATTTGCTCCAAACCTTAATATTTTAAAGTTGGATTAAGAACTTTTATTGACATAACTCGTCTTATTGGAAACGCCAAAAGCCTAGCCCTAGCACACAGATTGGATTTTGAACTTTTATTGACATAATTCGGCTTATTCGAGACACCAAAAGCCTAGCCCTAACACACAGCCATAAATTATTTGCTCCAAACCTTAATATTTCTCCAACGAGATTCCATCCGAGATGAAGGGTTGACCTGAGTGTACACTCCAATCTTAAAATAGTGGTTGGCACGACCATTGTCATCAGCCACCAGCTTCTTACTTCCATCCACAAACACGGAAACCTTCCCTTCGTCTGCATCGTGGATAACATTGAGATGAATCCACCGATCATAAATATCAGACGCCACTACTTGGTCATTGTAACGCTTTAGCTTTCCATCGTAAACGTGCAACATAAACGCCGTGGCGTGTTGCACCGCGCCAAAAACCTGCATGACGGATACTCCCGTTGTCCCCCGCGGAACGTACATTTCACCTTCAAACTGCCACACCCCGCTTGTATAGTCATATCCCTGCATTCATCACCGTTCATTCAGAAAGCACAAGATACTGCGAGCATCTTAACTAAATGTCAGAGAAAGATAATCGATTAACAATACAAAACTAACCCCTATGCGGATTTCAGTTCTAGGTCTGGTGTTGCTCCCTGGAGTATAAGGTTTGTCGTTTTTGTAAACCCACATGGAATGAACGCCATTAACGAAGCTGTAACGCTGGGATTCAGTTTTGTCATACGGTTTTTGTATGTCCAAATTCGCCTGAGTTAACTTCTGCTGAGAAAAGCCTTCAGTTGGTGACGCATATCCGCTTCCTAGCCAAATCAAAAGCGCACACAAAATCGCAAGCATCCTCGCCATTGACTAATTCCAAGAGTTGAAGTGAAATGTCTGTGTTCTGCCTGGAACGCTTGGCAAATTTATAGGGATCGGCAGAGTATTTAATGTAGGGATGGGCAGAGTATTTAATGAATTTTAGTTTGGAGAATGTCAAGTACGACTCCAAATAGCGTGGTGTGCAGATTGATCGACTCCAAATACGCGTGTTGTGCCGATTAATCGATTCCAAATAGCGTGGTGTGCAGATTGATCGACTCCAAATACGCGTGTTGTGCAGATTAATCAATTCCAAATAAATGTGCAGGTTGGTCAATTTCGATTAGTTAAGGATGGCTGGGCTTAAATCAGACACAAAGCTTTGATTGCATAGGTGGTGGATGTGGGCCCGCTTGACCTGTTCCGTTCCACTGCCAATATCCGTTTGCCTAAACAGTTGTCGTGACAGCGGTTAGCGTATAAGGAAAACCATGTTCAAATTCAACACACTATTATTCCCGCGCAGTTGCGGATGTTTGGTGAATACCCTAAAATATTTGATCACATGAAAGAATGAAACAGTGGAAAATGGTTATTACAGCGTACAGAAGACATGGGTGTCCTCGGAAGGCAGTCGCATTGTTTCACCATATCCAACAAACAGACCTCAAACCCGATCAATTTACCTTTGCCACTGTATTCCCAGCCTGTGACAAAATGGGAGCTTTGGACCACGGTTTACGTATCGATAAAAGCAGAAAGGATAGGGGACTTTTCTCAGATGTAGTTGAAAATGGTCTGGTAGACATGCATCCAAAATGTGGAAGCATGGACAAGGCACGTGAACTGTTTTACCGAATGCCTCAAAGAAATGTGGTTTAATGGATTGACATGATTTCAGGATATGCGCAAAATGGATTTATTGAAAAGGCTTTATAAATTATCAAGAAAATTCAAATTGACAGGTGTGAAGCCAGTCTTCGCAACCTTCGCC
This sequence comes from Sequoia sempervirens, assembly GCA_007258455.2. Classification (NCBI taxonomy): domain Eukaryota; kingdom Viridiplantae; phylum Streptophyta; class Pinopsida; order Cupressales; family Cupressaceae; genus Sequoia; species Sequoia sempervirens. Next base: position 47,769 of record VDFB02033948.1, on the reverse strand, counting down.
AGTATCCTCCCTGCCCGGGCTCAAATGAGAGCTTTGGAACAGGGTATGGTAATGGATAAATGAACTTTGTTTGTAGTTGCATCTGCCCTGGTAGACATGTATCCAAAATGTGGAAGTATAGACAAGGCACGTAAACTGTTTGACAAAATGCCTTAAAGAGATGTCACCTCATGGAATCCTATAATTTAAGGATATTCACAAAAGCTGTTGAAGATGGAGGGTCTTCCAAAGCAAATGTCCAAGTTTGCATGTGAAATGCATAAGCTGCCTAAGACAAGAACGATAAAATTTGTGTTACTTGCTGTTGAAGATGCAGGGTTTTCCAAAGCAAATGTCCAAGTTTGCGTGTGAAATGCATAAGCTGCTGAAGATGAGACAAGAACGATCAAATTTGTGCTACTTGAAATTGAAATTGATAGAGATCATTTGTGTGATTTAACTTAATAATAAGTTCTGCACATGGATTGTTTTTTGTGAGTTTAGTTTAAGAGCAAATTCTCTTAGAAAATTGTTTCTGTGAGTTTGAGAAAAAAAACCTCTAATTATTTGGTTGTCAGTCATTCATAATTTAATGGCCAATAATTGTTGTTCAAAGGCATTTTGATTATTTGTTTATGCTTGAGCATTTTTGCTTTACAATATATTATGTGTTGCAACCAATACTTTTGAATGGCTGTCAAATAGTTGTATTAACTTAATATTAAGTTTGATAGAGAGAGTAATTCTTAAATTTGTTTGATAAAAGTAAGAAAATTATTTATCACTTATAAGTAGGGATGAGGTGTAAGATTGTTATTGGTCATTTGATTGTTGAAGGGTGTGATGTTTAAGTAGAATGTGCATGGACCATCAAAGAATCTCATACCAAATTTAGATATACCTTACAAAATTTGTTCCAATAGTAAACTCAAAATAGTTTTTCTTAAAGAATTGAATAGCAAACTTGTTTCAATGATACACATGAAGTATACTTCTAATTATAACAATGAAATCTAGTATAAGGAATCATGACCCGATAGTCCCAAAAAAAGATTGAAACATGAAAATTAATAAAAATGCACTTGATTGCATATCAATGTTTCATTTCTTATTTAGATTTGTGTCTACATCTATGAAATGTTTTAATGTAATAACATACCCATAAGTGGTATAGTTTTGTGCTAGGTTTAAGTCATGCCTCAATTCTCTATCAACTTTTATTTACTACCATTCACAATTAATTTGATATTTCTTGCAATTTACTCATTATTATTACACCCTTAATCACACTGTCATACATTTTCCTCTATCTTAGAAGTGTCATTTTACCCCAAGGTGTACTTTGAGTGGCTCAAGATTGACCTAGTTTAGTCTTTTGATGTGTGATAATTAAATTGAAGTTTATTTTTTAAAAATTATATTATAAGCTTCATACCTTTCTAGTAGTTGTTTTGGAACCAACTTAACGCATTTTTGTGTGACATATTTCTATGTCATGGTTTCACAAGACATTCAATGTGCACTTAATTTCATCTAGGGAATTAAAATGAATTTCATTAGAATACACTTCAAATGAACTAAAGGGACAAATTTACAACTCCATAAAGGCCAACTACATGTTGGTGAACGTTGTCTTTAATATCTCTCCTTGTTATTAATCTCGCTCCCCAAAGGGGTTTGACTTAGGAGAACACATTCATAGATTCAATCAACAACTCCCAAATGTTGTCCTTAGAGACCATCTTGATTAATTCAATTATAAATATGAAAAAAGTGAATAGGTTCTTATGTTCATATTTTGATAGACATCTTGTGCATCATGTTGATATTGATATTTTCTTTTTCATGCATCCCTATATCAACATATGAAATTTTATAAATGTGTGATTTAATTTATAAAATAATCTCTAGATTATGAAGTTGGTATTTTTATGATCTTAAATAAATTTGACATGATGGGATGTAGAAAAGAGGAATGAAAAACAAAAATAAAACTCTTATTATAATTCACTAAGAATTAAAAGTAAGATTAACTTTGACTTCTAAATGAGCACAAAATTTATATATTTCTTTAATAGGTATCCTTAACAAAAGACATAAAGGGAAAAATTAGAATGATTACCTTTTTCTTGATCTTACAAATGTTCACATATATGAATTAAGACATAAAATAATTTGAAAAAAAGGAAAGAGTATAATAGACAAGAATCATAGATGGGAATAACGAAGTAGAGAGCTTTATAAATATCTAAATTATTACAAATGTGAGAGGCCAAGAATACATAGTCATATTTCAAAAAAGGCTAAATAATAGTATAAAGAAAATTACAATATTCCTTGAAGGCCCAAATAAATTATAATTAAAATAAATGCATGCTAAAAATTAGAATAGTTGAACAAAGAGGTTTTCAAAATGCAATTTAGAATGAAGAAATCAACATAAAGCTTCTTCTTTAACACTCAATTAATGTTGGCCATCTAATAGGTATCTTTGTCAATCATATCCAATAGATCTGAATACTTTTATCGTATCTAATTTATTTATAGTCAATGGTGTAATGACAAACATGTGTCATTTTTTAATTTCTATGAAGAGCACTATGGTTTAATGCTACTAGATTTCCACAATCCATATGAACATCAATTTTGTTGTTTCTAGATTTGATTGTGTGCAATTTTTTGTATCAAATCCAGAAACAAAAAAATTGATGAGAATTATGGTGCCATATATTTCTTTTATGTGCCTTTATATTCTTTAACTCGACCCTTTTATTGGTGACCATACAAATAATCAAGTATAAAAAACTAAGAAAATTAAGAAAGCTTCTTAGGATTATTAGATTCACAAGATTTTGGAAGATGTGTATACTATTGACCTTACAAAATGGTCATCGGTGTTATGACTAAAAAATTAAAGCATTATTTTAATTGATCAAAACAAAATGGACCCACCTCATTATTTGTCATCACATCCATTAACTAATACCATAATGGTAATTACCTATTGCACTCACATATATTGGAAGAGCACCACAAACAAATGTAGCACTTGGTATTGGTTCTTTTTCTCTTACTTTTCTCTCAAAAGATAGAATACTTGGGAAACATGTCCTTGCTAGCTCATTATATAATATATAATCGTGTAATAAATTTAAGTTATAAGAAAAACAATTGAAATTTAATTTATGTTATTAGATTATTTAGAGCAAGATTGAAAGTTTTGTGGTCCTTTAAAAACTCAAGTCTTTTCTATCTTGACAAAGTGGTCCCCTTGTGTTGTTCATTATCAAGAAAAATAGTGCACCAAAGAAGAGTGTCAAAACTATAAACTTCTAAAATTTTCACTTTATATTACATCTTCAAATGATCAATGGTGTGACCCTACTTGATGATATCATTGAAAATAAAACTTATGAGTTATTTGAATATTTTGCAACTTACATAGAACCAAGTAAATTGAAAAGAATTTATGATATTTTCACTTGCAGATGAAAGGAACTAAACAAGAATGGGAAGAAATGCATAATATTTATCTCAAAAATTGTCTCAAATGGGTAACGACCCTCTATGTGAGTGTAGATTTAGTGATCTAGAACTCATTCACCACCTTGGGCGAATGAGTCCCACCTAGATTTTTTGGGTCCCAAACTTGGTTTCACACATTTCTAAGCATTTTTTTTAAATGGTCCCAAAATTTAGGCATGGTTGGACTCATTCACCACCTTGGGTGAATGAGTCCCATGTGGCCCAAAATCAAAATTAATCAAATTTCTAGTGGGATTTTATCCTCCTAGATCTCATGTCGGCTTGTAGTGTTGTAGTTTTGAGAATTCTTACATAATTGAGTATAAATACAAGGTTATTTCACTCATTTTATCCTAACAAGAAAGCAAGTGGTCCTTATAGCAAGTTTGAGTTCACAAAGAGCATTCAAGTGTCTTCAATAGCATTTAAGAGAAGATTATCAAACATTCTAGAGTAGCATTCAAGCATCAACCATCATGTCAAAGATTCCATGCATCATGTCTGTTATTGTGCTAACAATTGTGATGTAGGGTTTTGTGATTCAAGCAAGTGTTTCATTCAAGATATACCATATTCTAGCAAGAGTCAAGGTCTACATCCATTGGACCCATCTCAAGCACAATTACAACACTTTATTTCAAGGGTTTTCTAAGTTGCAACATTTTCATTTTTCATTCATCATTCTCTATTCTTATTTGATTTCATTTCCAGGATTGATTTCTAAAATGGGTTTTGACCAAGGAAAACCCCTATCTACTATCCCAACACCATTTTTCCTTCTCCTTTGTGTGTGATTTGCAATTCTATATTGCAAATTTCCTAAGGAGAAAGATTTGAAAAATGTTTTCAAATCATTCAAATTTTTCAAAGTTGTCATTAATCCTTGGAGAACCTTGGAGATCACCTATAGATTGCAAATTAGGGTTACTAATCCAAAAATCACTCAAGAAGGACATAGCAGATAGAGAAGAGTAGGATCAGACTTTGAAGCTTCAAAAAATCCCAACTGGAGTGATTCGCCACTTCTAGTGAATGAGTCCCAGTTCCAGTCAAAATTCAAATGTTTGTAGATTGAGATACCCTTTTGGAAAATTCCTATTCCCGCAAAATTTTCCAAAAACTAGACTGATTCACCCAGCTTGGTGAATGAGTCCCACTCAATATTAAAGGCATATTTTCTCGTATTTTAGAGCTCCTTTTAGTCATTTCCAATTTCCCAAGTGTACATCTTCCTTTCTATAGCTTTCTACATTGTTTCATTTACTTTTCTTGATCATTTTGTAGTTCATTACATTGAATTATGCTTTGGTGTTTCATCTTGCATTTCATTGTCTTTTCCAAGTCTACACTTGGTGGTGAACCCCTTATTAGTTTCCATTCATCCCCTAGGATAGCCCTATTGCAAGGTCTCTTTCTCCTTTGCATTGAGATCTCTAGGGTTACCCTTGAATGTAGTAGGTGGAAAGTGGGTATGCTCTATGTCCTAAGTAATATGATAGCATCCTACCTATTTTTCCTACAAAACATTTTGGTGAACCTACATTAGAGCATTAATTTTTTATTTGGAGTGCATCATCATACTAGAATTGGCTTATATTGACTTTGCATCATCAGTGAAGGCTCATATAGCTTGCATTTTTGCATCCCATTTCATTGAAAATCAAACAAAATCTAAATTTTCATCCAAGATACAAATCATAAAATATAAAAAGCATAAAAATAAATTAATTTTTTTTGAAAATTTTGAAAAAAATACCTACGAGGACTCATTTGCCACCTTGGATGAATTAGTCCCTCTACATATTCTAAACTACATTTTCTAGCATTTAAAGTTTTGTTTCTGTGTTTTTGTTTTATATTATTATCTTTCTATTTTAGTTTCTAAAATTTATGTTATAAGTGTTTCATTATTCTTAGCTTTGCATTCATATTGCATTTAGTAGCCCTTGTATGAGTATTTGGTGTCCTATTACGAATACTATAGTGAGACAAAGTTTGAGACTCATGTCATCCCACAATAGAACAATTGTTGTGGATCTTGGTTTTTCTATCTCTTTCACTCCTAGTATTGACATTAGTACACTAGGTATGGACCATATCCTCAAAAACTCATTTCCTTCAAGTAGTGTAATGCAAGTTGAAACAAGGAATGATAATTTCCCACAAGACAACATAATTCAAATTCATGAGGACCTAGAAAACCTACAACATCAAGTGCAAAGTGACAACATTTCAACTACTACCATCCCTACTATAAACAACATTCACCACATGCTTGAAAGTGAAGATGGCCTTGACCTTGTGATAAATATAGTTCAAGTCTTTAGAAAACACCTAACTTCAACCACTAGTTGTCATTTACCTACTAGAAATGTCACAAGCCAAGGAGGAACTCAAACTCCTCCTCTCACAACAATTGCCTCAATACCTACCTATACCAACCCTCAAATCACAACAACAATGAAACAAACTAGTAATGTGATTCCTTCCTTGGGCATTTCTACTAGCATCCCTAGTACCTTTGTGGCATCACACGTCATATCAACTACCACTTTACCACCTATAAGAATTCCATTCACTTTTCCTTCAAAAACATACACCCCTTCACCTTTTGCACTTCCATCTCATAACACAAGCAATGACACTCTCATTAATCAACTCTTCCAAACTATTTCATCCCTTTAAAAACTGTCATGTCCTTGAAACTAGAACACTTTGAGATACAAATAAGTAAAAATGAATAACACAATACATATTAAAATTATAAAAGAAAATATTATTGTTTTAATATATTTATAATTACAATCATCATAAAATAATATTGTAATTATAAATATATATCGACGATACACAATAAAATACATTAATATAAATACTATCATAATTATCAAATAATTATTAAGAGATAATATTATAAATATTAAAATATACATTTAAATAATAAATATAAATTATAATACTATAAATAAATATAAATATTAAAATATACATTTAAATAATAAATATAAATAATACTATAAGTAAATATAAATAATATTACAAATAAATTAAAAATAAAATAATAAAATATAATACACATCAAAAAACAATAATACAATGAACATAATTTGAGATATCATTAAGGAATGTTTAACTAAAAGTCATGTCCATTTGTGGGGTTATCTCTATTCAAAGAGATGCCTCTCTTCATGGAGGCATAAGGATATAAAATAAGAAGTGGAAGAAAATGGAAGCAGATATATATCATATACACATTAGATTTTAGTAAGAAGATAGAAGAGTAAAGGAATGAAGATGTAAAAAGGAGATCTATCAATAGTGTGTAGAGAACAATAAAATATAAATTAGAAAGGTTTGGAATTAGTTTTCAAAAGGAGGCAATCAATTCAAAAGGTTGTGTCCTTTCTAATGAATGTCTCTTTACAAAAAGATACATCTTCTCATTTGAATGTGAAGATATAAAAAGGGAGAGAATGAGATATGTATAGAAGGAGGAAGGGCATAGAGAATAGAATGGGAAACAAGAAATAAAATATAGATTGCAGATCATCTGAAATTTATAAAGACAGTCAGATGGAAAGTAGATAAGTATTTTATAAATATGAGGAGATAAGTATTTTATGAATTTAAATAATAGTCTAATTAATAGTAATTCATACATGAAGCTATTTATTTAATGTTATCTATTTCTTTATTAATTATTGCATGGGGAATAATAAATCATGTATACTACTAGTTATATTATAACATTGTTGATATCTTATGCTCCATTGACATTATTGAATTTAATTACATATATATAAATAATACAATTATACAATAAAGATACTTGTAGCAATTATTGAGCCCTATAAGTAATTGTGATTATTTGATAGAAAAAAAAAAAAATCTATGAATGTCTTTATTCTATGATTGACCAAGAAAAGGATAAAAGGAATGCAAAATGAACACTAAAGGATATCTTCAAGAAATCAAGACAGATTTATGGTAATCCCAAATTGGGGACATTATAGTGGTATCAGAGCCTTGTTCCTACCATCCTATGTGTGCTTGAGCTACTTGTTTACCTACTTGAGCTAGTTGTCTACTTTCTTGAGCTAGTTGCTTCTATGCTTGAGCTACTTGCTTTCCTACTTGAGATAGTTGCCTACTTGTTTGAGTCGGTTGCTTGTGTGCTTGAGCTACTTGCTTTCCTACTTGAGCTAGTTGCCTACTTGCTTGAGTTTGTTTGCTTGTATGCTTGATCTGGTTGCCCACTTGCTTGAGCTACTTGCTTGCTTTCTTGAGCTACTTGCTTGCATGCTTGAGCTAGTTTCCTATTTGCTTGAGCTAGTTGCCTACTTGCTTGAACTAGTTTCTTGCATTCTTGAGCTACTTGCTTGCCTACTTAAGCTACTTGCCTACTTGCTTGAGCTGATTACTCTCATGCTTGAGCTAGTTGCATACTTGTTGGAGCTACTTACTTGCATGCTTGAGTTGCTTTCTTGTCTACTTGATCTACTTGCCTATGTGCTTAAGCTACTTGCATATGTGCTTGAGTTGCTTGTTCCCTGCTTGAGCTAGTTGAGTTACCTCCTCTAGACGATGAAGGATAATTTATCTTAAGAACTAGAATTTATCATTTACACTAGAGAAAGAAGATTAAGGAACAAGGTCATCACAAAGTTCCTAATTAAATGGAGGGGACTCCCTAAATATGATGCTACATGGGAAAGAGAAGAAAATATTAAAGCCTTCAAGGATAAAAATTAGGAACAACAAAACATGATGACTCTTGACTAGAACAAGAGATGAACTCTTGGATGTAAAAATTTCAAACAAATTAATAAGATATTCTTTTTGTTTGAGCACATGAATTGATAATATGTGTATAAATACTTAAGGCTGCATAAGACTCCATAGAGAGGAATCCAGAAAACCTAGATAAGACTCCATAGAGAGGAATCTAGATAAGACTTGGATAAGACTCCATAGAGAGGAATCCAAAAGACCTGGATAAGACTCCATAGAGAGGAATCTAGAAAACCTAGATAAGACTCCATAGAGAGGAATCCAAAAGACTTGGATAAGAATCCATAGAGAGGAATCAAAAATGTGTGGATAAGGAGTCATAGAGAGGAATCTAGAAGACTGGATAAGACTCCATAGAGAAGAATCCAGAAAGGCTAGATAGGACTCCATAGAGAGGAATTTAGAAAAACTTGATAAGACTCCTCCAAAAGACCTAGATAAGACTCCATAGGAGAGGAATCCGTAGAGAGGAAAAATTGGATAAGACTCCATAGAGAGGAAGCAGAAGACTTGGATAAGACTCCATAGAGAGGGATCTAGAAGACCTAGATAAGACTCCATAGAGAGGAATCCAAAAGAACTAGATAGGACTCCATAGAGAGGAATCCAAATATGCTGCATAAGACTCCATAGAGAGGAATCTAGAAGAATTGGATAAGACTCCATAGAGAGGAATCCAGAAAGGCTGGATAAGACTCCATAGAGAGGAATCCAGAAGACCTGGATAAGACTCCATAGAGAGGAATCTAGAAGGCCTAGATAAGACTCCATAGAGAGGAATCCAGAAGGTTTGGAAGGAGTTTAGTTCTAACAAGATATTACAATCTTTTTCTAGATGAAGACCACCATACTAGCCAAAAACATCATGAGATCAAGGAAGAAGGAACTTATGAAGATTGCTCGAGGACAAACAATGTCAAGTGGGGGAGACTTGTGATGTCCCCATCACAAAAGAAAATCTAAGATAATTATACATTTAATATATTTATATATTTGCATTCAAATAGAGTAATCATTATAGAACATTTTCATTTAACTCATATATATAAACATGACTAACTTGGGTACCATTGGTGATAGATTAGAAGAAGAGATCCTAGAAGAAACTAAGGTGTTTTTGGTTGAGGACAAGCAAAGATGAGAGAGGAGGACTGTCATGTCCCTGAAATTAGAACACTCTGAGATACAAATAAGTGAAAATGAATAATACAATACATATTAAAATAATAAAATTAAATATTATCATTTTAATATATTTATAATTACAATCATCATACGATAATATTGTAATTATAAATATATATCGACGATACACAATAAAATACATTAATATAAATACTATCATAATTATCAAATAATTATTAAGAGCTAATATTATAAATATTAAAATATACATTTAAATAATAAATATAAATAATATATTAATAAATATAAATAATATTACAAATAAATTAAAAATAAAATAGTAAAATATAATACACATCGAAACAAAATAATAAAATGAATATAATTTGAGATATCATTAAGCAATGTTTAACTAAAAGTCATTTACATTTTTGGGGTTATCTCTATTCAAAGAGATGCCTCTCTTCATGGAGGTATAAGGATATAAAATAAGAAGTGGAAGAAAAAGGAAGAGGATATATATCATATACACATCGGATTTTAAGAAGAAGATAGAAGAGTAAAGGAATGAAGATGTAAAAAGGAGATCTATCAATAGTATGTAGAGAATAATAAAATATAAATTAGAAAGGTTTAGAATTAGTTTTCAAAAGGAAGCAATCAATTCAAAAGGTTGTGTCCTTTCTAATGAATGTCTCTTTTAAAAAATATACGTCTTCTCATTTGAATGTGAAGATATAAAAAGGGAGATAATGAGATATGTATAGAAGGAAGAAGGAAATAGAGAATATAATGGGAAACAAAAGATAAAATATAGATTGTAGATCAATCTGAAATTTATAAATACAGGAAGATGGAAAGTAGATAAGTATTTTATGAATATAAGGAGATAAGTATTTTAGGAATTTAAATAATAAGTTAGATAAATGTTTTTACATTTAAATAATGATGTTGATAAATACATCATGGATTTAAATAATAGTCTAATTAATAGTAATTCATACATGTTGCTATTTATTTAATGTTATCTATTTCTTTATTGATTGCGTGGGGAATAATAAATCATGTATGCTACTAGTTATCTTATAACATTGGTAATATGTTATGCTCCATTGACATTATTGAATGTAATTACATGTATATAAATAATACAATTATACAATAAAGATACTTGTAGCAATTATTGAGCCTTATAAGTAATTGTGATTATTTGATAGAAAAATGAATAAATTTATGAATGTCTTTATCCTATGATTGATCAAGAAAAGGAGAAAAAGAATGCAAAATGAACACTAAAGGATATCTTCAAGAAATCAATGTAGATTTAGGGTAATCCCAAATTGGGGACATTACAAAAACAAATCTCCACCATCAATCAAAATCAAAATGGCCCATCTACATATTATGTCAAAAGTAGTCTATTGTCCTTAGAGATATTGTGAACACCGATGCCACAAGGTGTAGAGGTACCTAGGTTTTAGAAATACAGAGGAAAATGAGATCCTTGTAACCATGTTAATGCTTATACTACCTTATGTAGTGAATTTTTCCTTGATGATAAACTCTTGGCTAAGCTTTTCCCTAGTTCCTTGAAAGATACTGCCTTGGAATGGTTTTCTTCTCTATCGAAGAACTCAATTTTTTCAATCTATGAACTTGTTGAGGTATTTGTTAATCATTTCCAAGTACATAAGACTCCTAAGATGACCTTGGTCAATTTTATGAGATGCAAGCAAGAGGAAGAAGAAAAAATAACTGACTTTATCTCACACTATCAATCACTTTATTCCCAAATTGATGTCAAGATTCCCTATCCACACCTTCAAAAAATGTTTATAGAAAATTTGCAAAGCAAGATACAATACAAGCTTACCATGATGAAATTTCCCTCCTTTATGCACTTTTGTATTTCCCTCCATGATTATCAAAAATTGGTTAGTAGTCGAGATACAAAATCCACTTCTAGTCAAACTGAGAAATATGAATCCAAAAACCAAAACAATTCCCAACCTTTTAGGAAATCGAAGAAAGGTTTCCTCCAATTTAATACCCCTCAATAAACAACTCAGAATGTCAATAACCAAGAAGCTATTGTTAAAGCCATGATACCCTTTAGCTGAAAAGACAATTCACCCCCTTACCTGATACCCTTCATAACACAATGTCCCAACTTTTAGAACAAAATTATTACCTTTCCTCTCATCAAAACTCCCAATCCTAATAAGCCTTTATCTCCAATTCTTAGATCAAATGCTTATTGCCACTATCATCAAAAAAATGGAGATGATACAGAACATTGCAAGCGTCTTAAACATCTTGTGCAAGACCTCATTGATTTCGATCATCTTTCTATTGGAGGTATTAGTGATCAAGAAAATAAGTCAGTTGCCCATCCTAACCACAAATTGCAGATTCTCACCAACCCTATGCCTAAAAATGATATTTCATTTGTCAAAACCAGTGAAACTACAAAGAATGATGTGATGAATGCTTATACAAATGATGATAATAATGATTCTACTCAACATGATTCTATAGATAATGATCCTATGGATGACATGGTAAGGGTGATATATGTCATTCCTCGTAAGGGCTGAACTAAAAATCCTCTTGACATTGCTTTCTCTTCTAAGGATGTACTTAAACATGTGTCTGATGGTCCTCTTTACATATCCAATTGTATCTATGATAATCCCACTAATGGGATATTAATAGATCTTGCCTATGGAGAGAACATGATCACCAAGGAATTATTACTTCTACATTAACTCTATCAAGATATATATGATAAACCGAAAGCATGGATCAAGACGCACAATGGTTTTTCTTTCCCTATGATGGGATTGATCACCTTACCATTGCAAATAGTAACGAAAAATATTAGATATCTCATTCTCCATCATCCTGCAATCAGACCAATTTCATGTGAAGCTAGGCTACCCATGGCTTCACTCCATGAAAGTTATCCCCTTAGTTGTACATAAATGCTTAAATTTTCCCTTTGACAATGAAATCTTTACCATCGATCATAGTGGCTTTAACCCGTTGTCCTCCAAAGGAAAATTTTCCTTCGATTTCTTTTGGCTCGAGCATATGGAGCCTATAAAACCATGAGAAGACTTCTTTTCTTTGTCCTATGAAAAGTTCAAGACAAAGAAAATAGTAGAATTATTCCTCTGAAACATGTCCTCACTCACCACCGAGCCTACCATCCTAGAGAAAACCATGATTGAGCCTAAAGAAATTCCAAACAACCAAGACTGGCCTAAGACTAAAAATTCACCTACTTCCTACAAAAGACCAAGAGATAATGAAAACAATCCTGTCACACCTCCCAGAATAAAAAAAGTTTACAAATTCAAAGAGAAAGTGGTTGAACAATATCTCATGGTTCCTTCCATTTCTCCCCTTAGGGAAGAAAATAAATCTATATTTGAACAACCCACTCCTACACAAACACAACTTGAAAATTGAATTAAAAGAAACAGAGGTGCTAGAGAGAAAAGGCATTGTCATCATGCCCTTGCTCGCAGGTTACATGAAGATTTAAATATAGAAAAATAAAAAATCCAAACTTGACCGAAGCAATGCATGATGACCCTACTCCTACCCTGCAACAAAATAATCCAATACAACAACCACAACAATAGTTGAACTCTTCCTTGGATATTATCTTTCAACCTCCTATTGTGATTAACTTGGATGACGACGATGAGGTTGCTAAAATTGATGAAGAGGTGCATAATGAATTGAATACATTGTTTTCCTCCTCCATGATCTTAAATGATAATTCTCCTAAAAAGAGTGTTGAGCTTGGTAATGATCCTATTTAGGCACTTGATATTCTCCCTTTAGCTAGTTGTCTACCTTCAGTATATAATGAACATGATTGGGATGCAAATGTCCTGCTTTAGGTTGACCCACATGTACCTTACTATCCTTTTACATTTTTCCTTTTCTTTTGTGTGATCTCTTGTGACGTTCTATTTGATGTTCTCTCTCTCTCTCTCTTTGTGACATTCCTCTATTTGTACCTTCATTCTTCTCTATGTCGTAAATATCTTACTTTTCACTATTTCACTTTTTCATTTGCCTTGTGTTTTCCTTTTGGGGATGATGCAAGGCATTGAGACATTCATGTCTCTTCAATATTGACCCAAAAACTTCTCTTTATCTTTTTCATTTTTCTTTTGTTTTCCTTTTGGGGATGATGCAAAATGTTGAGACATTCATGTCTCTTCCATGTTGACCCAAAATCATTTCTTTATCTTTTTTATTTGTCTTGTGGCATTGAGAAATTTATGTCTCTTCCATGTTGAACCCAAAGGATTTTCCTTTGCCTTTTCTTTATTTTTTTCATTTGTCTTGTGTTTTCTTTTTAGGGATGATGCAAGGCGTTGAGATATTTATATCTCTTCCTTGTTGAACCAAAAGTATTTTACTTTTCCTTTTCATTATTTATTTTCATTTTTCTTATGTTTTCCTTTTGGGAATGGCATAAGGCATCGAGACATTCATGTTTCTTCCATGTTGACCTGGAAGGTTTTTCTTTTTTTTTGCTCTCTTTGTGTCATTCTTCCAGTTCTATGTGTATTTTGGGAATGATGACAATTTTGAGCTCTCTAAAAACATTGTAGCAAAAACATACTAACCCCAAATACATAGATCCCTTATGTGTTTAGAGTTTCCTTTTTGGGGGAAACCCCCTCTTTTTTCCTCTTTTTTTTCGTGATGTAGCTTCATTTGGAAACATATGACTTGGCATAGGGCTTTCCAAGTTATCTCTCATGTCATCTTTATTGTTAGCATGTATCATTTGCTACTTTAAAGTAATTTATCACAACATGGTGTTTAGTAATTTCTTTAAAGTGGGGCATACATTTGCATTATACTTTCACATTTTTTTCCTTTTTTCATGGTTCATGATGCAGTCTTCTTACTTTGTAAAATGTGTTTTTCACTTTTTGGTTGACATTGAGTGTGATGTCCTTCAAGAGTATGATCTCTCTTAGCATATTGCATTCCTCTAAGTGGCTTGATGCAACAAAAGGCATCCCCTAAGTCATGAATTTTCTATTTTTTATTGGTCCTCTCTTGGAGACATTAGGAACAATGTTCCCTAAGTTAAAGACCTTGCATGAACTAAGCAAGACTCCTTTTAACATTCTTTCCATTTTACATTTTTAGTTATATGGCCACCTTGCATAACATAGCTTGCATGCCTATCGATCCATCTTATTTTTTCATGAGCTCCAAGCATACAAAGTTTTACTTGTCTCATGAAGCTCAAAAATATTTTTTGCTTGGCGCCTTATCAAATTTATCAAGAGGTATAACTTTGGTATGGTTTGGCAGGGAGTCGAACGAGGGAATGACTTTCCCTTAGCCACTCATGTGTGTGTGAGAGAGAGAATACTAGCCATGAGTGTATGTGTCTCACCTTCTTGGACTTCTTTCCCACTAGACAACCAAATGTTCTATTGCCTTAGAGTGAGTATTCATTTTTCAGACAAACAACCTAGATCTTATCCACATCATGATGGAAAAATGGTTGAATCTTGATCCGCCCACTTTTCTTTGTCATCTTATTTCATATTCTCTATGTCTTTGACAATGTATGCTTGTGCTTTGTTGTTGCTCTTTATATCATTTTCATGTGTGTTCTTTTGTGCCTATGTCAATTTTCCATGGGATGTTGATCTTGGGGGCTTGATCACCCCTCTTGATCATTGTCATCCCAATTTACCTATATTGGTGCATTTGGACCCCACTTGGTGTGTGTGTATCTACTTTAGTGTGACTTTGAAGTAGGTTCATCCTCTCACTAAAGTGGGGACTAAATGTAGTAATGGAAAAAGTATCATTTATGCTTTTCCCTTGCTCGTTTGGGCCTTCCTTATGACTAGGCTTAATGGTGCCTTGATTTAGTGTTGTAATTTATTTGACACATTCACATTAGGTGTTTCAAGTTTAAATGGCCCAAATTTAGTGATTTGGGACTCATTTTCCACCTTGGTCAAATGATTCTCACCTATATTTTTTGCATCCCAAACATGATTTCACACATTTCTAAGCATTCTTAAAAATTGTCCCAAAATTTAGGCCTGGTGGGACTCATTCACCACCTTGGACAAATGAGTCCTATGTGGCCCAAAATAAAAATTAATTCAACTTTTTGGCAATATTTTATTCTCCTAGATCTGACATCGACTTTTAGTGTTGTAATTTCGATCATTCTTGCATAATTGAGTATAAATACAATGCTCTTTCACTCATTTTATCCTAACAAGCAATCAAGTGATCCTTATAGCATGTTTGAGTTCACAAGAGCATTCAAGTGTCTTCAAGAGCATTCAAGAGAAGATTATCAAGCATTCTAGAGTAGCATTCAATCATCAATCATCATGTCAAATATTTCATGCATCATGTTTTTTTATTGTGCTAACAATTGTGATGTAGGGTTTTGTGATTCAAGCAAGTGTTTCATTCAAGATATACCATATTCAAGCAAGATTCAAGGTCTAGATCCATTGGAACCATCTCAATCATAATTGCAACACTTTATTGCAAGGGTTTGGTGACTTGCAACATTGTCATTTGTTCATTCATCATTCTAAATTCTTCTTTGATTTCATTTCAAGGATTTATTTCCAAAATAGGGTTTGACCAAGGTAAACCCCTATCCAATAACCCAACACCATTTTCCCCTCTCCTTTGTATGTTATTTGCAGTTCTAGGTTGTATATTTCCTAAGGAGAAAGATTGGAAAAAAGTTGTCAAATCATTCAAAGTTTTCAAAGTTGTCATTAAGCCTTGGAGAAACTTTGAGATCACCTATAGATTGCAAATATGGGTTTCGAATCCAAAAATCACTTAGGAACGACAAAGTAGATAGAAAAGAGTGGGATTAGACTTTGAAGCTTTATAAAATCCTAACTAGACTAATTCACCACTTCTAGTGAATGAGTCCTAGATCCAGTCAAACTTTAGATTTTTGCATATTCAGATACCCTTTTGGTAGATTCATGTTCCCACACAGTTTTCCAAAAACTGGTCCGATTCACCCAACTTGGTGAATGAGTCCCACTCAACATTAAAGGAAAATTTTCTAGTGTTTCAGAGCTCCTTTCATTCATTTCTAGTTTTCCAAGTGCACATATTCCTTTCTACAGCTTTTTGCATTATTTTGTTTACTTTTCTAGATCATTTTGTAGTTCATTACATTGAATTAGGGTTTGGTGTTTATCTTCCATTTCATTGTCTTTTCCAATTCTAAACTTGGTGGCAAACCCCTTATTAGTTTTCATTTAGCCCCTAGGATAGCCCTATTGCAAGGTCTCTTTCTCCTTTGCATTGAGATCTCTAGGGTTACCCTTGAATGTAGTAGGTGGAAAGTCAATTTTCTCTATGTCTTAAGTCATGATATCATCCTACCGATTTTTCTTATACAAGAAGTGGATAGAGAAAAAACTCTATAGTTTGAGTAACTCATAAGGTATTCTCACATGTGAGGGAGAACCTAGAAGCTTGTATTAGGATTCTCAAAACTAACATAATAGTTTTTTTAAAATAATAATCAACTTTGCAGTACTTAGATTTTCTCCAAGATTAATTGTGAAAATACCCATTCTATATTAGTTGGACTCTCCTTTCTTTTTAAGGCCTAAAATACCTTATATAATCCAATGATATCTTGATGGGAAATGCCTTTGGGTCTTCCCACTTTACCATAGAAAATGGATCTTTGGACATTTTCATGCTCATTTGGGTCCTTCGTGTGGATGTTGGCTTAGTTTACCTTGATTTAGTGTTGTAATGTGGTTAACACATTGACATTAGGTCTTGGACCCTTGTGAACTAATACGAATATTATGATGCCTTGCAAAAGTGTTGTGAAGTGTTGTAACACACCTTCACACTTTTCTAGGATCTTTTTAATATATTTCACCTAAATAACCTCTTTTTATCATTTACCAAGCCTTATTTCAAAGTGTTGTAAAGTTTTGTAACAAAATTTCACACTTTTCTATGCTTTTCATTAATAATTGGTTGTTTCTTATGCCTTAATTGGTCCCATTTTACACTTACATGCCTTAAGTGTATTTTTGAAAATAATCCCAATAAACATTATTTAAAATATCTAAATTCCAAAACCCACTTTAAATTCCTTAGGTGGGACCCATTCACCATTAGGGGCGAATGAGTCCCCTTTGGCACAAAATTGAAAATTATTTCAAAATTTTCATGGGTTTTTATTTTCTAAGATCTAAGGTCAGCCGGTGATGTTGTATTTTCGGGAATTATTGCATAATCAAGTATAAATATGGGATTCTTTCACTCATTTCACCCCCAATCACTCAAATAATCAATCAATCAATCACTTAAGCATTCTAATAATTTCAAGCATCTTCAAGTCTACATCCATTGAAGTTATTACTTGCATGTTTGTAGCATTTTACTTCAAGGGTTTAGTGAGTTGTAGCATTGTCTTTGTTCACTCATCATTCTCTTTCCATATTTCATTTCATTTCAAGGGTTTAATTACCATCTAGGGGTTTAACCAAGGAAAACCCTTATTCACTAACCCTACAACAATTTTTTCCTCTCCGTGCATATGATTTGTAGGTCTAGGTTGCATATTTATCAACGGGAAAGATTAGAAAAGTTGTCAAAATCCTAAGAGAAGCTTGGAGAACACCTACATATTTAATTTGATAGTTTTAGACCTGGATCTGAATCAGGAGCAGAAGTACAGATTAAGGGCTATAGTTTCCTATTATGAATTTCTAGAAATCCCAAGGTGGACTTATTCACCATTAGTCACAAATGAGCCCCACTTCCCAAGCTTAAGTAGGAATTTTGAAGATCTGACTACTTAGTTGTCTAAAACCTATTTCAAAAAAGTCTTCACGAAGTAGGACTAAGTTTCCCAACTTGGCACATGAGTCCCATTTGGAATCAATAGTGAATTATTTAGGATTCCAGAGCTCTTTTCGATCTCTTTCTAGCCTCTAGGTGCACACTTTCAATTTGATAAGTTTATGTTACAGTTTGTTTACATTTCTAGGTCTTTTTCAATATCACATGTTTTCAAATATCTTGCATTTTCTATGTTTTGGATTAGTATTTAATCTCTTTTATCAATTTCCAACCTTTAGGGAAATCCCCTTTGACAGATTTCAATGTCATTTGCATTGGAATCTCAAGGGTTTTTTCTTGAGTGAGCCATTACGATTTTTGTACCTCTATCCTTTTAGGTTCAAAACAGTAGAAGTGTAAGAGAGACATATGTGTCATAGAAAAAAAGGACCCTTTGCTTGAAATGGGATTAATTCATGATAAAATGGACTTAATGAGGTCTTAATCTAGTGTTGTGAGGCATTTTATGCATCCACACTAGGTCTTGGACCCTTATAAATTGAATAGCATGCTTTTAATGACATCTTGTAAAGGTGTTGTAAAGTCTAGTAAAGGACTTTCACACTTTTCTAGACTTAATTAACCTATTTCTCCCTAATTAAAAATTATAAAGTGTGTTTAATAACATTATTACATCAATTTAGAAGCTTTTTGAAATAAACTTAATGATAAACTAGTATTGTAATGTGTCTTGCATATTCACATTGGTTCTTGTGAATTCCTAGGCTATGTGGACCTCATTTTAGTGTTGTAAAGTGTATTAAATCACAATTTCACATTCATTTATGTGACCCAAGCCCTATTTAACATTTAAATCATTAGTAATATGCCCTAATAATCTCATATTGTGTATACTAAGGCTTTAATTTATCAACTACCTGACAAAGTTGTAAATTAAACCTTATTTCCTTATCTCCTAACTTCTTAGCTATTGGATGGCCCCCATAGGACCCATTCGCCATGCATGGAAAATCAGTCCCATCCAGGTAGGACCCATTCACCATGTGTGATGAATGAGTCCTATCTAGCCCCATTTTGACCTTTGAGCGGGAAAAAGTGAAATTTAAAGTTTAATTTTACTACATGTCGGCCTATGATGAGGTATAATCAGGATACTAAGGAAAAATTGTCTATAAATAAGTGTTTTCATCCTCATTTTACATCTAACAACTCATTTTTACATCTCTCATCATTAATTCATCATCTATCTTCTCATCCAAGTCAAGCAAGCTAGGTTTCTTTGTTAGAAGTCATTAGGTTAGCTTTCTAAAGCATTCAAGGGTTGAATCTTCATGTATTGCTGTAGAAGTTCAAGATAAATCATCATGGAAAGGTAATCAACTCCATTATTGCATGTGTAATTTATTTCTTTCATCATTTTGGTCTAATTACCTAAAAGGGGTTTGACCAAGGCAAACCCCCATGCCCTAACATTTAACATATCTCTCTTTTGTCTTCTTTGTATGTAGATTTAGGATTTTTGGAATCTTGGAAATCATTGAAAATCAAGTTACAAGGTTGGTCAAGTCTTCTTCTCATTCAACAATTTAAAATATCAAAAAAAAGTTATTTTCAAGCCCAAATCCGACAATTTCTTAAGTAGACACTTGTAGAAGATAGAAGTGCAGATCTAGACCTACAAAATCAAGTCCTGACTTTGTAGATTCCTGTAGGAGGACTGATTCACCATGCATGGTGAATTACTCCTTCTGTAGGCCTGAAAACATATTTTCTCTAAATTCAACTCTCAGCAGTCAGAAACCTATTTCTGGAACTATTCACCAGAAGCGAGATTGATTCACCATCTTTCATGAATTATTCCTAGTGGCCATTGATAATGACTTCTAGAATATTCCAAAACCTTCCAGCAACAATAATCTGCCTCCAGGTGCACTCTGATCAGTCTCATCAATTTTTGTTATCATTTACTTAAGTTTCTAGTTCATATTTGCAATCAACATTGTGTTTTCTAAGACCTTGCATTAGATTAGTTTACATTCATTTATTTGCATTTGTAATAATTGAAACAAATCAAAAAACACTACACATCAATATCCCATTCATTCTTACATTAATTTTCGGTGAGACATTGTGCATTTTTGGACCCATCTTTCTCCTTTTAGGTGAAAAACCCTAGAAGTGATAGAAAGAAAGTAGGTCCCAAAATATTTCGTTTCATTTTGGTGAACCTAACATTTGAATATTTCTCTTCTCTGATTTGGAGTCCTTCATCTAGCCTTGCATTGACTTTGGATTAGGGTTTGCATTTGTTAATTTGCATGCTAGGTTTCAAATTTTGCATTCATAAAAGGTGCATTTAGGTAGTATTTTTTCCATCTAATTTCATCTTCATTTTCTCAAATTCTTCATTTTTCATATAGGATTGCATCATAGCACTTAGACACCATAAAAACCCCTCAAAAGTTTCAAAAAAATCTTTAAAAATTCAATCTTGGGAATCATTCGCTACCTTGGGTGAATCTATCCCTTTTGACCCCTAAAACAACAATTTACAGAACTAAAAACTCTTTTTTTCAGCTTTTGTTTGGTGCCTTAACCTACATATATCAGTTAGTTGCATTTCATCCAATCTAGCTTAATTTAGCTCATTTCATGCATGTTTTAAATTTCAAGTTTGCATTCTCACATTCTTACATGTCATAATCCATCAATTGTCATCTTAAAATTGCATTTCATTTCAACCCTTTGCATTGTACTTTGAGTTAGCATAGATTGTTATTTCAAAATGTTAGTCTCAATCTTCACCAAATTTGCAAAGAAAAAGTTAGTTCATAAGCATGTTAATCATTCTTTCAATGCATTCCCTAGTTATGATAGTCTCTTAGCACAAGAGAAGGAACATATTAATGCTTGTCTTGAACTTACACTCCCTCATATCCCTCCCATTTGTGAGGATGGTGTTTTAGAATTGAATACAGAGATAGATAAAAATGATGTTCAAAATTTTCCTTCCATTGATATCTCTCCTTTTAGTGATGAAGGTATCTTGGCAGAAGGAGGTACAATCATTGAGAATCATGAAGGTCTTGTTTGTCCTTCTCCTCATTCCCCTTGGGAAGATAGTATAGCAATAGAAGATTAATGCATTTCCACCACCTTACCTACTCTCCATTCATTTCCCAACACCTCCCCTATTTGTGACAATACTTTCATTAACAATCATGACCAACACATTTGTGAGGAGGCTATGTTGACATTAGATGAACAAATATTTAAGACCTATGACAATCCTCTTTATTTTTCTTCCCATATTTTGGAAGACATTATTGGACAATGAGAGGTAATCAAAGATAATCATGAGAATCTTACGTAATGTCCCCATTTTGGCCATACGCTCTTCTTTGATTCATCAGTCTATTCCGGAACCCGTAGACTGGAATGAGGTGAAATTAGGGTTTCTTGGCTTGGAGTTTTGTGGCATTTCATGTTATTTACTATTTTTAGTAAATGCTAGTTGTGGCAGTTGCAGTTGTCCATTCTTAGTCCTTCTCAGTTG
This sequence comes from Sequoia sempervirens, assembly GCA_007258455.2. Lineage (NCBI taxonomy): Eukaryota > Viridiplantae > Streptophyta > Pinopsida > Cupressales > Cupressaceae > Sequoia > Sequoia sempervirens. Next base: position 25,913 of record VDFB02033948.1, on the reverse strand, counting down.
GAGCAGTTGTTATTATATTGGCTTGGTCTTCAGAGAGCTTTATTTGGTGAAAAATATTTAATTAAAGGCATTATGTTTTAATTCACTGTTGACACCCCCTTGGCCTAAGGAGATAACTTAAGTTGTTTTTAAAAGTGGGGCCATGAAGGGTATGCCTTCATAAAGAGCTTTATTAATTTTATTAAGAACTTTATTCCTTGAGCAAAAGTGGACGCCACTTTTATATTATTTGAATAAAGTGAAATTCTTGGAGGCTTTTGGGACGCCACTTGAGAAGTTGATTGGTCTTTGGGAATGGGAAAGGTCTCTTGTGTCTTTTGAGCTGCTTCTCAGGCAATTGAAGAGTTTTGGTGAGCTCTTATTTATTGAAGGCTTTTGCTCCAGCTTTTGGATCCATGAAAATTATGCTAAAGTTATGCTGTCGAAATGACAATTGACAAATTGCTTCGAGGAAGTCTACCTCCTAGCCTCTCATCCAATTTCGTGTTTGCAATATAACACCTAGTTGGCTACATTGCTGCTTCTCAACTTCAGACTAGCAGATTGAGCATCAAAGATTGAAGAATTTTGGAGATTTTGGTAATTTTGGTTTGCTGTTTCATCAACTGCTGAAAGTGATTTTTATTCATGGCTTATTTTCCAGCTTGAATTTCGTTTTGGGTATTTAACCAATCTGTTTGTTGACCTTGGGCGACTATTCATGCAAGTTTTGAGATTTTAATTTGAAGTGTCTGATTTTTAAATAAAATCGCCCCTCCCAAGAGGGCCGTACCATCTCATGTGCATTGGGAATTGTGCAAGTAAAAAAATAAGTTGGAGTTGCTGCTATTTGGTGCTTGGTTTTTGGGCGCCTACCTCTTGAGAAACATTTGCAAAAGATTTCAGTCAATTCGGAGGTGAAACGAGTGAGTTATGAATATTTTACTGTTTCCCAGTCTGCTGTTATAATTTCCAGAATTCTGATTTTTATATCAGACTGTTGCAATTTCCAGATTTTTGGCTTATACTTCAGTATTTGAGTGTTATATCATTGTAGAAGCTCATACTTGTATCTAAGGTTCATTCCTTATCAATTGTACTTAGTAATTTGCAGAGTTTTATTTGTAAGGTTGAGATTAAGCATTACTAATCCAACCATTTCTTTCATTTCTGCAATTTACTTTCTGTTTATCATTAAATTACCCCTGGATGGTTTACCGCCAGTGTGGACAATCTATTTGTAACACTCTTATACCCACTTCACAGTGGTGAATCCCCACAGCTCTGTGGATGCCCGCCGCAGCGGATGAATTGTGCTTAATTGTAATTCTCCCCCCACTGTTTGGTGGTAGTGAGGAAATGTTTTCTATGGCTGGTTATCCGCCTAACAGTTTATAATTTCAATTTTCTAGACTCCGTCATATGTTAGCACCTCGCCCTCAGTGGGATCTTGAGTGCACATTCTTGACGTTGAGTAGTTCTTCAATTCAAGTTCAGTTTCTTCCATTCAAGTTCAGTTTTCAGTTTGAGGCTAACGCTAATCCAATCATCTATTGCTGGTTATTTTGTGTTACTTCTTCAAAAAATTGGTTAGCATATTTGATTGGGCACACAACAACTGATCCCACCAAACATGTAGGATCCCGGGGTCCCAAGTCCATCTCGGAAAGGTTCCATCATGCTGATGCTGCTCTACTCTGATCACACAAATGAAATCACTGCACCAGAACTGCACAAACCATCCCTGCAACCTCAAGGAGATAACATGCCTAAAATTCAAACTGAAAAACATGGAAGGAATGGAATCAAAATGTAGCAGCATCTCCTGCCCAATAAACTCTGAGGAATTAACATCTGCGATGTTAATGTCAATCACCATCCTGAGAATAAAGAAGATTACTCTAAACAACTCAAATATATTCTCATCAACATCACTGCTCAAAGCGTCAAACCATATCACATCAACAAAGGTAACTCCATCATAGCTATTTGTAAAAGAATAAACAGCCCTTTGCATGTTCATAACAGCCGCATCATCAAAGCTCCTCAAGGATGTATAATGCCTCTTCTGAATAATTCTAATATATGCAAGAAAATTTATGAAAACTCCCACTAAAATCTCAAAAGTCTCAAATAGTTGAACCCAAACAAGCAAGGGTTCGCTGCCCCAAACACTAGTGCAAGAAATTGTATAGAGTAAATCACTGGAAAGGAACTTAAACACTATCCAAATCTGGTCCAAATCACTATGGAGCATCATTTCCCACTTTTGAGGCCATAAACCATTACTGAAAAAAGATTGAGAAGAGGAAGAATGAATGTACCAGCTGCCTATGAAAACTGAAATGAACCTCTCAAAATCTGATTTTAAGAAAATCATCATGCAATGAACTGAACAGTTGCTGCAATACTGAAAATCAGCGTCCATAATAGAACAATTGCTCATGACCAAGGCTGAAAACATCTTCTCAAGAGACTCCAAACCAACATTAAACCATCCTTTGTTCGAAATATCTCTCCAATTCACCAGTTGATGAGCAAAAAGAACCTTCAAATGATTGGCGAAGATGGGGACATCATCAGAGGATCTGAAAATTAAATTCTTATCTCTCCAAAGATTCCTCTTTCTACTAGTAACAATTTCCTTCAAGCCATATTGAGTATTCCAAACATGGATACTCAACTGAAAATGTCCTCCAATGCATCTGAAATAGTACTCAACACTTCTCCAAGTACTAATCAAGGCAAAATGCAAACTCAAGAATTTAAAGTCTTCTTTGATAAACCCATGTGGCCCACTCATGAAAACATCAACATTAATGGAGCGCAAAACAAAAGTTGTCCTCAATTCCCATTCCCTCAAAGGACTAGGATGGGCCAAAACATCACTCAACTCAAGAGATAGATTGTTAAGAAAGTAAATAATTTGTCTAAGTTCAACTTTCTCCCAAACTTCATGAGTAATAAGTCTAGAATCTTCGCTTGTTGCTGTTGCAATGGAGTGACCAGCAGCTACCACCAAATCAAGAATGAAAGACTCAACATTAGAGTTCAAAGAAATCTGCAAACAAGAGTAGGAACCACTGCTGCAATATTGAAAATCCACATTCATCTTGACCAAATTGCTCGAACACAAGGGTGGAAACACCCACTCTAAGAGTTCCATTACAGCCAAGAACCATTCTTTGCTCAAAATTTCTCTCCAATCCATTTGTTGATAAACAAATGGAATCATCAAGTGGCTGATAAGAAAGGAGAAAACACCATTAATTTTGAAAGTTTGATCCTTATCCCTCCAATGAACCTTCCTACCATACCCCAAAAGATTTTTCACAACAAATTTCTGAGTACCAATCAACTCCAATTGCACACCCAGAAAATTATTGACTTCTTTGGTAAACCATTGAAGTCTATCCAAGAAAGCTTCAAAAACAAGGGAGCCTGAAACAAACATCGTCTTCAAATCCTTCTCCCAAGACAAGATAGTGTGAGCATTACTCAATCCAAAGGATAAACTGTCAGGCATGTAAACAATATGTCTTACCAAAACATGTTTTAACACCTTGGTGTCAAAGATGGGGAAGTTGTCATGAATCAACACTTCCCATATGGAGACTGAATTCTCTAAACCTCTTATGCATTCACTTACAAGCAAGCTTGGAGGATTATCAATCACAGAATATTTCTCGTCCCTACATTCTCTGAGAAGTTTGAAATCAACTTGCTGGTCTCCTACCTCCATTACACCCAACTGAACATTCGCTAACATGCACTTTGTTGATTCAAGCTCATGGCTGCAAGCTATCCCTTCTTGAGGCAAGTTCTCTTCCCAACTCAAGAGTTCACACTCTTGATTTACCTTCCAATTACCATCATCATCATGAATCTCCTTAAAATTAAGCAAGGTTTCATCATTATGGAGTTCATTAATACCTTCAACTATTTGCTTGATCTCCATAATCCTTGTATCAGCTTCTTGTCCTTCAAATGTGGCTGCAATAGGAGTTTGATTTTCTCCCTTGCATAAAGAGTGATGAGCTAAGGAAAGATCAAGGTAAAGACAATCAACCTCTTTCTCCTTCTCTTGGTAGGCATCATAGGTCTCTTCTGCAAATTTAATGGCATTATCCCTATCTGAGAGCAAATGCAAATAATCTATCTTTAATGATTCCAATGCTTCTTTGATAGTTTGCAACTTGGAAAGAGTGACTCCTTTAACTCCATTCTGTCTCTCTTCAAACTGTGACTTCCAGTAGAGTTCTTCAACAAAATTGTGTGTGCTATCAAATCTTGATAATGCTTTAACAATTTTCTCTTCTGAAACCATTAAGTTATCCTTCAAAACTTGCAGCTCTTTAGGCCCATGATCAAAATCAGCAAAGAAGCTTTGCTCATCAAACATCAACTTTTCTGATTTATTTTCTTTGACTTGATTCTCAAAATCAGCTTCCTTCCTAACAGCAATATTTTCAAACAATGAATCATTATTGATTGATTCTCTTAAAGTCTTGGTAGCAACATACTCTGCTTTAGTGGCTACTACTACCTCAAAGGAATCTTTATGGAGCTTTGCCAAACAAGCTTCTTCATCAACGACAACATCTTCTCCAATGACTTCATAGCTTGAAATACAAAATGAATTTTGAACTTTATCAGGATCAAAGGGAAATTTATCCCACTCAAGTTCTTTATCATACCTTGGTGACATCGCACCCGGATCCCAAATGTGAAAGGTTTGATTGCAATGATCAATAGGAAAGAGATCATCATGCTCCTCTTGAACTATTGACTCTTTGAATGAGTCACTCTTCAATCCTCTTGAACTGAAATCTTCATCTATAACTTTCTCCACAAATGTAGTTTGATAATCAAACCCATTATTACCCAAGTCACTAGCATTGTATTGGATTAAAGAATCATCAAAGCTGGTTGCTTTGAATATTTTATCATTCTTTTTTTCAATGGAATTATCATGAGTAGATGTGTTGCTGATTTTATCATTCGTATCCACATACATACCAAGGAAATCTTCTTGGTCACTTGTCATAGATGCTTCATATGTATTCAAAATTGATGTTGCCTCCTTGCACTCACCCTTAGCATGTGCGGACAACTGCATATCAATAGGTACTTCTTGAGAAACAGCCTTACAATCATTGAGAAACAACATTTTATTTCTGACTTCTGCATTAATGACTACCTCATTTTTCTGCTCTATCTTCCTCATGTGTGGCTTCAATTTTCTATCACACTGAATGAACAAATCTCTTATTAACATACCAGCAGTAGAGGAATCCTTTCCTTCTTGTTCATGAATGTTTAACAGAAAAGTTAAAGACGGATTTTGGAATGTCATCCATCTCATTGATAGTTAAAATTAAAATGTTTCTCATTGCTGCAACTACATCCTCTTCTTGTTCACTCCAAGTTGAAATGAAGAGGTAATGGATCAAATAATATATTTGATCTTGCATACCCAATTCAACCAGCAAAATACTTGTTTTGAGTTCAGAAAACATCTTCAATATAGTAGCTCTTCTGGAGTACTGATTGCTATCAATTTCATCAAGGTCTTGAAAACTTTCCACTAACATATTTAATATGGTCTTCATAGTTTCGACATCATAGGGCAATTGGGGAATTACAATTCTTATTATCTCCATGAAACAGGAAGAAATCAGTAGCTTGGTTTCTTCATCAGGATGCCCCAACCAATAGGGCTGATTCAAAAAATTCACTGTAGGAGCTAGTGCCAACTCCATTTTCTCTGAAGGTGATTGCTTCACTTGTCTCAAACATTGTTCTAACAAATGAAGAATGTTTTGTTCATCTTCTCTTGACTGAAATTCTTTACCAAGTCTCTTTCCAACCATAAAGAGAGTCTCTGCCAACTTCATCTCTTCTTCATTAGCCATGCCTAACTGCCAACTTCTGGATACCACAAGGAGCTGAACTAAAATCTGCTCTGACTATCGGTGTAGTACCGGAGATCTCTATCACTCATCTGATACACAACGGCAAATTTGCCACAGGATGGCAGGGTCTTCCGCTCGATACCACTAAGGCCCAACCACTACACCAAAAGACCGGCCTGTTAGTAAGGCGGCTACCCAAGGTGTTAAGGCGACAACTAGGAGGAATCTTTCACCACGAAGCCACCCGGAGAATCGGGTCTTCACACAGCCGCCGGACATGTGGCGTCGGGGACCTAACCCGCCGGGGGACATTACATCTTCTTGCTCCCTTTCCTAATGTTTCCCCCATCCAAGAACACATACTTAATCAAGTGGATCCAGTCATTGAAAAATGAGAATGTGATGCTTTTTCTTCTCTTGATGCCTCTCCCACTTGTGATGAAGCTCCTGTGCACATTTCAACCTTACATGAACATATTACAAGATCTCCTAGTAGGGTCGATAATATGGAACAATATAATGAAACATTATAAACAAAAAATGATTGCATAAAGTCTTCCCCTACTCTCCTCATTATCAATAGTCAAACAAATTCAACCATTAATAACTCCCTTGGTTGCGATGAAGTTTTTTTGCATGAAACAAACCTTAATTGTCATGAACATATGGTTTGTTGTTCTCCTAAGAACTCTCCTTCTAGGGAGGATATTATGATCCAAAACAAAGATAACATGCCCTTCATAGAAAATGAAGACTCTCACTTGTTACGGGATGTTAACAATATTCAACCTCCCTATACCCTTTACCCACCTTCCAATAAACCTCGCTACACACTTTACCCACCTTTGCATCTGCTTCATCCTTCCAATAAACCTCACTACACCCTCTTCCCACCTCAAACTAATGTATCGTAGCAACCAAGTTATAATAATGTTTCTCATACATATAACACTCTGTAGACACGTGAAATTGACATCATGCATTTGATTAGGTCATATTCACCCATCAATTAAATAAACCAAGTTTAATTTATTTAATCTCTAAGGATCGTCCATCTAAAATTAAATAAATTAACTTTATTTAATTTGATCCTATCATTATCCCCCTTAGCTAAATAAATCAAATATTTATTTAACTAAATATTTATCACCTTTCATCTCCCTTTGATTTGATTTAAATCCCTAAATCTAAGTCAAATGGGTTAAAAACATCTAACATCATCTTAATTAATCTAATCCATGATTAAATGCTAATCTTAATCACTTATATTCTCTAGATTTTTCCACTTGCACATGAAATTGCATTTAATTGATTTATCAAAATCTTTATTTTCTTTCAACTTGGCATAAAAATAGAATATTCCCTCAAGTTTGAATATGAAGACAAGTTGACTTGTCCCTTCCAACATTGCAATAACTTCTCTCTTACATGTCCCCCTCTCAACATTTAATTCACAATTTCAATTTGAATCTCCCCCTTTTGGGCACATTGGCCAAAACTTGCACATTCCTCAACCTATCATAATGTGACAAGTGGCCTCATCTCATTGGTCCAATCTTTATCCCACATTTCTCTCTTATGAGAATTCTATCAACTTGAGAATCTATAAGTAGAGGGTTGATTCTTCATCAAATCATCTACAAAGCTTATGCAAAGTCACTCTCTTCACATTGAGAACTGATTTTGTCCATTGCATCCTCATCATTAGCATTATCAAGGATTGGGAAAGGGTCACTTCTCACAAGTGACACCAATACACTATGGAATAGGTTATTCATTATGCTTTTTAGAATTTCAACTAACTTGTTTTGTTGTGTTGTTTGTAGCTCGCATAATGGATTATTTCATAAAGAGTGATATTTTGTTTGTTTTCTTTAAACTAACTTCATGATGATATACAATATGGAATAGAGTTTAAAGTTGCAGATTTAAACATCTAACATCATCTTAATTAATCTAGTCCATGATTAAATGCTAATCCTAATCACTTGTATTCTATAGATTTTTCCACTTGAACATGAAATTGCATTTAATTGATTTATCAAAATCTTTATTTTCTTTCAACTTGGCATAAAAATGGAATATTCCATCAAGTTTGAATATGAAGACAAGTTGACTTGTCCCTTCCAACATTGCAATAAATTCTCTCTAACATGTCCCCCTCTCAACATTTAATTCACAATTTCAAATTTGAATCTCCCCCTCTTTGGCACATTGACCAAAATGTGCTCATTCCTCAACCTATCACAAGTTGGAAAGTGGCCTCTTCTCATTGGCTTATCTTTAGTCCCACATCCTCCATGTTTGGAATTCTTTTATCCCTTTTGGCCATAAATAGAGGCCTCCTCTATTGTTTTAATCCTCCACAATATTTAGATCTTTCTCCATATCATTTCCATTTGAATCCATATCTTATCATTCCATATCATATTCAAATCATCTTCATCATGGAGCTTAGCAAAGGATTAGGAAAGGGCTTATTTCCACATTGAAGAAGCACCAATCCACTATAAGATGCTAGTTTGATTATTAGAATAATGTTTCCTTATGTTTTTCTTGCTACTTTTGCATTATTATTGTGTTCAAATGAATCTTATAGGAATATTTTGTTTGCTTTGGTTCACTAACAATGGTAAGGGCTTTTTGTTTTTGAGCTAATGCTGATTTAAGGTTCACATTATGGCACTAGAAGGAGGGCTATCCATTTCGGTTTAGTTCAAGCATTAGATTGGAAACATAAAGTTTATGCTTATCTATGCTTTTTGTTGTTCTCATGTTTGTCCATATTTGACTAATCCACATTTACTAATGTTTGTTTGTGCTTAAATTGACTAAGATTGTGTTTCATTGTCTCTTGTTTATGATCAAATAGATTTCAAAACTTTGGCGCTTGTGTTTTTTTATTGATACAGCACGTGCTCCCTCATCTAGCTTGACTCATCCAATTTGTGGCCTCTGCACATTGCCTTCAACCCATGACCCCTTTGCTGATTTCCACACAGCCTATCTTTCCATCCTCTCCAATCTGTTCTTCATACACTCTGTGAAGATTGCACAACCGTGCCTCTTACTTCATATACAGCCATCCCATATTCCTATTACCATCATTTTTGGATTTTCTATTGAATCCTTTTCCATTTATGCAATTCTTCATTAGAATGCTTATTTACTTATTCACCTTAACTATTTATCAGTGGCTTAAGATCGTTGTGTCTAAAGGTGTCTAGATGTGTCGAATCCTATCAATAATGGATCGGTGTCCCATATCAATATGCTTTTGTTATGATATCAAGCTTATTAAACAGTAAACATATAAGTTCTTTAGATCACCTCCATGGTTCCAAGTTAGACTCATATTTGAATCTAAGCCCTATTGTCCATATGTTGGCTCCAATTGAAAGAAAGACTGGATGAATACAGATTTATAGTAATTTGAATACTTACTGACTGTCATCTAACCTGCTAGACTACATACAAAAGTGTGTTGCAACTAAATCATGCACATATTTGATAATTAAAGGCATTAACAACTTTGGTTTTGTTCAATAATTTCCAAATCATCCCACAACATATTTTTTTAATTGCAACTTTGTTTCCAAGTGTGTGGTCCCCTGATTCCAAAGGTTCTTGTCAAGAATGAGTTAAATCAAAGTTGAAGCTAAGCATATTTCATGTTAAAAGATTTTTTTTTCCATTTTTTCCATTTTATATGATCAATGCACTTTTTTCACTTATATGTAGACAATGAAAGTGAGATAGGAAGAAGTTAAAAAAGTTGGGTAGATGATAAAATTAAGGTAGGAAAAGGTTATTAGACTTTGGTGAGAGATTTGAGACAAAGATACTGGTTGTGTGGATGCATGGGTTTCTAAATTTGTTTGGCAGGTATTTCTCAGGAATTTTAGGAGCAACTTGCATGAATATTTTCTCATGGATTAGAAAATCACTGTGTTGGCATGGTGTTTGCCCGTGCTTATCCATGAGAAGAGTCTCTGGTTTGGTTATTTTTGTTTGTCCTATTTTTATGTGATTGTATTTAATGTTACTAATTCATTTGCCTCATTCTGGATTTGTCTTGTTTCCTTGGGGTGAATCCTTTACTCTATTGTAGTTGGGCAAGTCAGCCATGTCCTATCCTTGTTCTATCTTAGCACCACATTCAAAATTCTAATTAGCATCTTTGTGGATTTGGAACAATTGTTGTTTGTCAAGGTTAAATTCAACATGCCTTGAGATGCATTGATCAATTTCCATTTGCTTGTGACTGAATTATGCTCTGAATTCAAGATTTACAATAAGAGTTCAAGTTCATCATTCTTAAACAATAGTACGCAGAAATTGCAATGACCTTTTGTAAATGGGCCTTGTGTGTTGGTGTTTGATTGCTCTTTTAACTGAAAGTACTTTTTCATTGTCCAATTGTGAGCATTTTTAATAGCAGTGCATTGTTTTCTTTGGCCGACCTGTTAGAGTACCATCCATCATTTATTGTGGGAAATCAATAGCAGTGGATCCAGCGCAATTTTTTTTAGTAGTCTTATCAATATTTTTGAATGTTGGAAGTGAGGAAGTGTGGTTTCAATTCCCATCTACCACGAGAGTTGAATATCAAAGGTCTGCAATTTTCAATTTAATAAAAAATTCTCTAACACCCTCATTGAATTCTTATTTTCAGGCAACAGCTCGCCAAATTGGAGACATAGAAGATTGGAAGGCGAGCATTCTACTCGCAAAAAGATTTGGGAGAGTGATGTCTGCTTATTGAAATCTGATTTGACATTATTAATACATTACATATTCTTACTATTGACTACATTCAATACTCTCTTTCTAACATCCTTCTTGATGCACACCATAATCGATTGTTTAAGATATCTGTAAATCTGTTGTTACAATAGGTTGAATCTTGTGCTCAAATAGAAACCATTACAATAGTCTAGATGTTGATTTAAATCCGCTATCAAATAGACTCATGCTTTTCTTTGACCAATAGTGATGCTTTCCTGCAAATATCTTTTTTTGAATCTTGGCTTTAAGATGATTTTTCTTTGGGGAAAGTGCTCATGATGTTCCTGTTTGAAATCAATTAATGCATTTGATATGATTGTCAAAGTATTTGTGTATCACTCAAGTGCATTAAGTAAGAGTTTCAAGTATTTATTGCTGACCGTATATACTTCCAGCTCTATGCACTTTGTTATCATTTCCTTGAACAGATAATGTGATAATGACTGCCAATCCCAAAAAGTAGACTAAAAGCAAATTTTGAGATCTTTTATAAGTTTAGGGTATTGTCCAGTGTAAGTCGCCTACTTGGGGAAAATAAGCTAGGATAGCTTCCATGGACAGTAAGCATTGAAATTTACATGAAAATTCAGATGAATTACTCTTTGGATCCTTGAAATTTGCATGAAAAATTAGGTGAATTTACAACTATTGCATAAGATGTTTCTTTTTTTATCATGATTATCCAAATCATTTATCCTTTTGAGATCAGGTTATTATTTCAATTTAATTATCCTCACATGATAGTCTTTTTGATGGAATAGGAAAACAAGGAAAATGAAGAAAAGCAAAAAGAGAGAAAAAGGCGAAGGTTGACATCAAAATCACACATTGAAATCAAGCGAGAAAAAAAAGCAAGATTGGAGTTGAAGAACTGAACATCAAGATTGAAATTCAAAAGCATTTTTTAATGCTTGGAGCCTCCATTTACTGCTTTATTTTTTTGTTTTAAGCCAACTAGATCATTGTTTTTTTTCAAAGTTGGATTAAAATTGAACACTAGAAACTGACTAGACATTGTTTTTTGGGATAAAATTGAACAAGTAAACTTCACATTTGATTTTTTGGTGATTAAAATGAATTCATCATTTCTTTGAGGCTTAAAATAAACATGTTTTTTTCATGTTTCGTAATCTATTATTCAAAGTAATCTCATCTAAAAAGGCATATGCACTTCTCTCTCGCTTCACAGCGACCTTGAGAATCAAAAGTCTTTTTGATGAAATTAAATTGCATAAATATTTCCTCCACACTTCATTTTAGGTTTAAAAATTGAACAATACACTTTGTGAGTGTGAGTAAACTTATTGCATGTGTTCTCCCTTTGTTTCTAAACGAAGGTTGATCAAACTATGAATATGTTTACTCACTTTTTTCTATCTTAGAGGGCCTGCCTTGGGGAAAATGTACTCACCCAAGGGAACGACTCAACTGGTAACACTCTAAAGCCAAGAGTATTTCCAACCAGGATATAAATGCGGGTATTGGAGTAAATGCTAGTATCACGCGGTTGACTCTGACGAGATGGATCTAAAAAGGGACACTTTCCATATGGGTCAATCTCCATGAATGAAAAGTCTGAACTAAAACCCTTGTTTGTAGGAGCCAACCAGTCCATCCAATGAGTTTATCAAAGTGGTGCATTGGAACTTAGATTCCAAGAAGTTACTTGCCATGTCTAATCTTGGTTGCATGTAAAATCATCTCTTCTACTATGAAGGGCATGAGGCAAGCCCACCAAGAAAAATGTACTAATTGAGCTAGGATGTTATATTGCTTGTGAGTCAGTTTGAAAACATAGTGTTTATATCCAAAACATCAAAACCAACATTCAACGAATCATCAAAATTGCAAACCCTTTAGGAGAGGAAAATATCCTTGACCAAATTCACGTGTTATTTCTTGCCCTTTGGATTCATATCCTTAGAGGCTTCTCAGCATTTGGATTTCATCTCAATTTTCTCCTACTAAGGTCAACAATAGGTAACTCTTGCCTCAAATTTGCTTGGTTTCCGCATAATACACTTTCCAAGATAAGGGGAAAGTTGAGACATTAGACATCTAGATTCAAAATCTAATCAAGAGCATGTTTTTGGTAAAAAGGATCCATTAAGAAAAAATTAAATCAATTGGATCCCACATATGTGCTTGGCATCTTTTGGTCATATGGTTTTCATGCAAAAATTGGTCTTTTGATTTTGAATTACTCTTAGAGAAAGGCATGTTCTTCAGTATCTTGGACCGTAAACAAGTCCTTCCTAGGTTCTTTTAGGATCAAATCAAACACTTCATCCAAATTCCAAACATCTATCAAAACCCATCCCACCAAACAACTTTAGAGATTTGGAAACATCATTCTAGACTTGGGTAAATCATCAAAATAAAAATCACCTTGTTTAGTTAGGTGTATGAGAATGCATCCTTTCTCATACATTTAATTGAATTAGCAATCCTTTAAAAAAATTCATCCTAAGATCACATCTAACATCTTAGGGTTTACAAGTTCATTATCCAAATCAAACCAACCAAAATCAAACCCTAAGTCTAGCATTGATCCAAAGTCCCTAAACATTCAATACTCATATCATTTACACCTTTCATCCTTCATCTCGTCATTAGTCCTAAGAACCTTAGAGGTCACTTTTGCAACAAGGTCAAAACACAAGGAGAACATGGAATACAAACTTGATCCATACATCATGAGTAATCAAAATCAATTGAACTTTCAAAGCCTTACAATGTCGATTGATTATCAAAACTCACACTTATACAATCCATACATGGGATCATTACCTTCTACAAATTTCAATGGCACAACAAGTGTGAGTATGCCCAAATCAAATATTGGAACACATTTCCCGATGGTAGATCTAAATCAAAACCTACAAGTCTGTCAATCGAACAATCAATGCATGAGCCTTCAAATGAACAATGTCATCCCACCAAATCCCTACATGCCAAATGAGAATGTACCAAGTACAAGTGTTCCAAACATGAATATGGAAAACTTTGGGATAAATATTTTTGTAAATCATACAAATGTTGTTTAGAGTCCAAATAAGATGTTATCAAATCCAAGACAAGGTGACACCATGCAAAATAAAAGTTACCTAAATCAAGACAATGTTCAATTTCAACTGATAATGCCAAATTTGAACACCATCCCAAATTAGAACATTGTCCAAAATCAATTTTTTCATGATCCCATTCAAAAACCATAAGTATGCATCCCAAATCTGCTTGAACAAAAACCAAATCAACAATATCAAGGTAGTCAAGATCAAAATCAAGATCAAATTTGGCGAGATCAAATTGCTACACTTACCAAAATAGTTGATTCATTACACAAAGAGATATCTCCACCACCATTACCCATATCAACATCATTCCTTGGTTTAGGGATTCCCCCTTTACCTAGCACCAGTCACTCCATCCAAATCAATCCACCTAATGCCAATCAAGCCATCACATCAAATCCTTTTAATATATCATCGACATCGCACCAACAAATGATATCTAATCAAATGACAACATCAATCCTAACAAATCAAAATATGGTCTCCCAAGGATCTATCACCTCGATCATTCTAACCATTCCTATAACCTTGATCACTCCAACCACCCCTATCACACCCATCATATCTCAACCCCTCACTACCATGATCGCTCCAAGCATATCTCAACCACTCATCACTACATCCAACATGATTCCAAATCCACCACCACTACCACCAAAACCAAATGTAGCAAGACAATATAACATTGCGCTAAAAGCTCACTAGGCCTACCAAAAGGCCATCCAACAATATCTATCCACACAACAAGCAAGACAAGCTCAACAAGTGCAACAAGCCTCTCAAGTTTCCCAAGCCTCTCAAGCTACCCAACAAACACAAGCAAAAACACAAAAAATGACAACTATTGAGAACAACGATCAAGATCAATCCATCACTAAGCACCTTGAAGCTATGTCTACTTCATCCAATGATCATATCAACATATGTCAAGAGTCACTTCTCAATCATGATCAAAATCCACTAACAATACCCAACAATGATCCAATTCAAGAAATGTCAACATCACTTGACTCTATGGTTGAAGACATTCACAATCTCTTTGCCACAATTGTTGAAAACAATGTTCAAGATCTCTCAATTAAGGAGCACATTAAAGACATTTCCACCTCATTTGATGATCAACTCACCATACATCAAGAGCCACTTTTTAGTGATCTATTTCAAGGAGTGTTAGAATTATTTGATCCCATTGACATAATCTATGATCCATTGACCAATGATCATGATGAAAATGTCTCTACATCATCCAATCAGTTAGAGGACATATCTCAAGAATTTATGCCAAAGCATGATCAACGTCTTTCACCAAAGTCTAGCAATGGTCCTTTCAAAGACATATTGACATCCTTTGACCTCATGGTTACAAATATTGAAGGAACCCTAAACTCGACACTTGAGGATATTGAACCACTTACCATGTCTAATGACGACATCCAAGAACCCTTTGTAAGTAATCCATCCTTTGAATCTGACCCATGTCAAGAACTTGATCCAAAGCATGTTGAAAGCAACTCTGAAATCATTCAAGATCAAGAATTTGTATCTTCAAGATACTACAATAATCTAATGGACACTCTCCTATCTATGCAAGATGATCATATCCATGTAGCACATACTCCTCCATCTACCCATGAGATGCTTTCTGTGGATGGACACGTAGATGATCTTCATTCAGAATAGGATTCCTCTTCTCATGATATTATTACACAAAAAGAGTGGGTTATTGATTCCTACAGCCAAACATAGTTGTCAACATCAAGATCAGATATATCCAAAATCTAGACTGAAGACATCATGTATGAAGATATCCAACATTATCCACTCAAGGAAGCAAGTCAAACAAAACAAGATATTTCAAAGTTAGTAGAGCAACAAATTGAAATAACATCATTTGCAGTGGTCATTTATCAGATAATGCATTCTAAATAGGAACCCTCAAAAGAAGCAGAATCAAAGCATGATGGTACTACTACCACCATATTGGGGGAAACTTTATCTAATGCAAGCATCAACATAGGAAGCACGAAGAATCTTTATGGTGAAACCATTGCCAATACTACAACCAGCCACGTCATGAATCTTCATCCACCCATCACCCCATCCACAAATTGGGACCAACGTCAAAATGAAGATTTGAATCAAAGTATGAAGAACGTTATTAAAGCAAAAGAAGCTGAGAAGCATAATGGAAAAATAAAATAAAAATGGATACCAAAGAATACAAAGAAATATCATCCCTATCAAACTCCATTAGTCAAAGAAGCTATGGGGCAAAATAAAAAGGAGAAAAGTATCCATCAAAGATGTCCACAAAAGAAAAAGCAGGCTTTTCAAGTGACGTACAAAGTATATCAAGCAGTTGGTCCTAATTCCACGCACACTTTCATATCCACCCATCATTGCTCATCTTCGCAAGTTTGGAGAGTCAAAGGTTCCAAACTATCAACCAATCCATCTCCCATCCATAAACACACTCCATCCATGCCTCCACGCATGATATCCAATTCTCACATTGACCATGTATTGGCAACAACCTTTCATCATAAGGATTTAGAAGGCACTCTATCACGATGTGCGCACAGAAACAAAGTTAACTCCGATATCGACGAAGCAGATCAAGAATCTCAAAAGTTGTATTCAAGTGCACGTATCTTAGCAAAGAAGCTTCTTCAAGCAAGATATCAATGGAACATTATGACAGAAGCATCTACATCGACACCACAAGGTGATTCAACATGAGCTTAAAATCTTTTAGAAAAACCAAAAAAATGAAAAAATATGAAAATCCAAAAAAAATAAAAAAAAGGATTGAAAACAGTAAAGATAAAAAATCATCCTCCAGTGAAAACCACTATGGTGGTGCTTTGGGCAAGACCATGATGAAAACCTAGCAAATATGTGTCATGTGTGGAATCGAGCATCTACGTGTTCCAATTCAGGTTAAAGCATCTCATCCCATCCATAATAAATACAACATTCCATCCATCTCAGCCATAATAAATCCATTCATCTATAAACCATTTATCTAATCCATTTTCATCCATCTGCATCCATCATCCAAGTTATCTTGATCTTGATGAAAGTTTGGGGCACACTTTACACTTGCTTATGGTAAACATCTTGACATGGGTCATTTTCATTGATCCTATCCTATCCAACGTTATCTGAGCTATGAAGCATTATCCAATGAAGCATTCCTCCATTCAAACAACTTATCTTATTAAAAGATAATCCTTGGCATCCTTTGCGTACTTATCATATCCATCCATTCGTACACCCATCTGAGCATCCACACATCGCATTCCATACATTGCTAGACACTAGGGGAAGATATTTACATCTTGCTTTGGGAATAAATCTTGATCTATATCCTCCAACTTATGTGGTGATTCGAACATTGGCAAATGTGAAATAAAATTGGTCCACCACTTGTGAGCAAAAATTCAAATCAATAACCCATGGCAAATTTTGACGAGCAGACATTCCTTATCAAGCTTCATCTTTCAACAAACATCAATCCAAACAATCACTATCAATTGCATCTAACATGTGCTTGAATGTCACATTGAATCATTCAAAACATATTTTGTTCGAAATCAAGCTTCATCAATCATGATCAATTAAATCCAATCAAAAAAATCATCATCTCGGGATATCCTTGTGTTGCTTAACACTATCCTTGCATTGTTGTGCATCCTCAACAATGTTATCATCATCAATCCTGATCAATCAAATCCTTGCATTGTTGTGCATCCTCAACAATGTTATCACCATCAATCCCATCAACATCTCAATCATTGTGTTGCCTAACACTATCATGGCATTGTTGTTTATCCTCAACAATGTTATCATCATCAATCCATTGATCCGATCGGTCAACCTTAGCTTGGTCTTCAAAAAAATCCCAAACAGAGAACTAATATCGTCACACATGTCCATATCCAAATAATCAAAAATCATGCAAAAAATCCAAAAACATCCAAAACATCAAAAAATTAAAAAAAAAATCCAAAATATATCAGAATCCAAAAACATTCATAAAAGTCAAAAAACATCAAAAACATGATATCTGAACTACGTCATCTCTAAGCTTAAACATAGGCAAGGCTAAATCTTTGATCAACCCCCGAGACATCAAAATACAAAAACATCCAAAACACATCAAAATCCAAAAACATTCAACAACATCAAAAACCAAAAACATCCAAAAAAACACAAAATCCAAAAACATTTGAAAAATATCAAAATCCTAAAACATTTGAAAAAGACACAAAATCCAAAAACATTCGAAAAACATCAAAATCCAAAAACATTCAAAATACACAAAAACACAAAAACATTCGAAAAAACATCAAAAATCAAAACATTTGTAAAAATCTCAAAAACACCAAAAAACAGCCTCAAAACATTTCAAAACGTAAAAAACATCCAAATATTTGAAAAAATCCATCCATCTCATCTCACTTGCACCCACAATAATCAATCAGCCATAATAAACTAATGTCACCTTCATCCTTTGGCAAATCAAACAAAAACAACCACAACAATCAGCAAAAGCAAGCTTCAATCATAAAATCAAAAGCAAACAACAAATTTTTAAAGAAAAATCAAACTCTTGATCATTTTCAAACCTGTGAGTCAACTTTATATCAATAGCCTATCAATCAACTTATCAAACCCATCATCATCCTATACAATGCATGTTGTAGGATATATCGTTCTGACAATGGGCATAATTTTGGATATCACCTTGGATTCTTATCCTATCAAAACAAATCCCTTTGGCTAGAGGTATGAAGAACATTGGCTTGTTTGTGTACTTGATCTCTTCTTTTTATTTATCTTATTGTGCTCATTCCAAGGACCTCTCGATGATATCTGAACGAAGGATTTAGAGATATAGGAATGGGGCAACAATCATTATCTTTTTTCTGTTGTGCTTGTTGGACATTCTTGTAAAATAACTTGGTGAATACTTGCTTTGTTAGGTATGTCGTAGCAAGGTTTCAGTATGTCAAGTGTGAACAAGAATACTCCTATCTGTTTGTCAACTAAAATTACATCTCACTAGGTGCAATGCCATCTTGGTTCTTTATACCTTGATGCATCACACCTATGTGTGTTATCAAACATAAGGTAAGTAGCCCTTTTAAAATCCCAATCCTTGATAAGAAAAACATCATCTATCATCATCAACATCTCTAATAAAGTCTCGTCAGATCATGGACTTGTTGGATCCTCTTGTCATCATCTCATTTCTTCTTTATTCTCTCTGCACTAACATAACATCACCAATGCATCCATCATGCATCCATACTGCATCCATCCTGCATCCATCTTACATCCACAAACCATCAACATTCGGCATATCATCTCACATACATAGTCATCATCATAATATAGATCTGTTAGTCTAAGCAACTCATAAATCATACATTTTCATAAAACCTCTATTACGTAATCATATAGGAATTATCGCATCATCATCTCATTTGCATCAGCATCGCAATCATCCATACCATCCATTTTGAACCTCTTTATCACGAGATTGACCCTCAAATCAAATCTTTTTCACTCAATCTCTCAAGGGGGCAATGTACCAGTGTACCTCTTTCCACTGGGGCATCTGAAAAAATCATAAATTTTTTGAATTTTGATCAAGTTTATTCTTTGAACCAATGCAGCAAGTACATTGCTTCAAGGAGGGGAAAAATATAGACACGTGAAATTGACATCATGCATTTTATTAGGTCATATTCACCCATCAATTAAATAAACCAAGTTTAATTGATTTAATCTCTAAGGATCATCCATCTAAAATTAAATAAATTAACTTTATTTAATTTGATCCTATCATTATCCCCCTTAGCTAAATAAATCAAATATTTATTTAACTAAATCTTTATCACCTTTCATCTCCCTTTGATTTGATTTAAATCCTTAAATCTAAGTCAAATGAGTCAAAATCATCTAACATCATCTTAATTAATCTAATCCATGATTAAATTATAATCCTAATCACTTGTATTCTCTAGATTTTTCCACTTGCACATGAAATTTCATTTAATATATTTATCAAATCTTTATTTTCTTTCAACTTGGCATAAAAATGGAATATTCCCTCAAGTTTGAATATGAATACAAGTTGACTTGTCCCTTCCAACATTGGAAAGATCACCAATCCTTCACTTAACATCAATACTATCACACAAGAATCTTCTGAGACTCTTCCTTATTCACATAAATAACATTATATGTTGCTCCTTGCCATGCCATAGTTGTAGGATCATTGCATTCTCACTATTACATGTTTCACATCCCTCGCAAGGGGAAGCATATTGTCATCCACTTTAGGTTCACCATTGTCCTACACTAAGTGGGGGGTAAAGGGTTAGATAGCCTTATCCCTTGTGTGTCACTTGTCATTGTCTCTCTCTACTACTCATTAAATTTTCATGAACATATAAGATCAAGCTTGAGATTTAAATGACATGTCTTAAGATTGACTCGCATGTGACTTACACCCTTTCTTTGATTTTCATTTTCCTTAACATGACACAACCTAACTTTGAAACATATGACTTGGCATAGGGCTTTCCAAGTTGGCTCTCATGTCTTGTTTTCTTTTTGCATTCTCTTTTCTTCTCTATACTTTAAAGTAATTGATCATAGAATGATGTGTAGCAATTCCTTTAAAGTGGGGGGCATACATTACCATTAATTCATGTGCATTCGTTGTTCCTAGTGTAGCCTTGTTGTTTACATAATGTGTTTGTCACTTTGTGGATGACATTGGGTGTGATGTCCTTCATAAGTGTGATCTTTCTAAGCATATTACATTCCTCCTGGTGGCCTGATGTGACACACTGCATCCCCTAAGTTGTGAATATACTATTCTTTGATTGGTCCTCTCTTGGACACATTAGACACAATGTTCCCTAAGTTATTGACCTTGCATGAACTGAACAAGACTCCTTCAAACATTTTAAACTTTTACACTTTACACTTTTACATTTTACATTTTTTCATTTTTCATTTTGCACTTTTTCCACCATGCATAACACAACTTATACGACTATGGTACTTTGTCTTTTTGTTCATTAAATTTTTCCGTGTAGCACCCTGTTAAATTTATCAATGGGTATAACTTTAATATGGTTGAGTAGGAAGCCCACCTAGTGGCATGACCTTTCCCCATCACCACTTTTGTGTTTGTGAGTGCATACCAACTAGCATATGTATCTTACCTTTTTGGGCTTTCTCACCACACGGACAACTAGTTTTGTGGCCCCAAAGTGGGTACATTTGGGCCTTGTCACCTGGCTACCATCATGTGTTCTATTTCCATAGAGTGAGTACATATTTTTCACCTCGTCTTTCTTTCTATCTTGCCTTTACATGATTTTTTATCTTGGGGGCTTGACCTACATGTGGATCTCTCTTGAATGTCTACTTTAGTGTGAGTTTGAAGCAAGTTCATCCTCTTAGTAAAGTGGGGGCTAAATGTGCCATAGAAAAATAGGACCCTTTGCTTGACATGGGATTAATTCATGATAAAATGGACTTAATGAGGTATTAATCTAGTGTTGTGAGGAATTTTATGCATCCACACTAGGTCTTAGATCCTTATAAATTGAATAACATGCTTTTAATGACATCTTGATAAGGTGTTGCAAAGTCTTGTAAAGGAATTTCACGCTTTTCTAGACTTAATTAACCTATTTCTCCCTAATTCAAAATTATAAAATGTGTTTAATAACATTATTAAATCAATCTAGAAGGTTTTTGAAATAAACTTAATGATAAACTAGTGTTGTAATGTGTCTTGCACATTCACATCAGTTCTTGTGCATTCCTAGGCTATGTGGACTTCATTTTAGTGTTGTAAAGTGTATTAAATCACACTTTCACATTGATTTATGGGACCCGAGCTGTATTTAACATTTAAATCATCATTAAGAGTCCCTAATAATCCTATATTATGCATCTCAAGGGTTTAATTGATCAACTACTTGACAAAGTTGCAATTTAAACATTATTTCCTTATCTCCTAACCTCTTTGCTATTGGAATGGACCATATAGGATCTATTCATCATGCATGGTGAATCAGTCCCATCCAGGTGGGACCCATTCGCCATGTGTGGTGAATGAGTCTTATCTGGTCCAATTTTGACCTTTGAGTAGGAAAAAGTAAAATTTAAAGTTTAATTTCACTACATGTCAACCTGTGATGAGGTATAATTAGGATACTAAGGAAAAATTGTCTATAAATAAGTGTTGTAATCCTCATTTTACATATAACAACTCATTTTTACATATCTCATCATTAATTCATCATCTATCTTCTCATCCAAATCAAGCAATTTAGTGTTTCTTCATTAGAAGTCATCAAGTTAGCTTTCTAAAGCATTCAAGGGTTGAATCTTCATGTATTGTTGCATAATTTCAAGATAAATCATTATGGAAAGGTAATCAACTCCATTATTGCATGATTCATTCCTTTCTTTCATCATTTTGGTTTAATTACCTAAAAGGGGTTTGACCAAGGCAAACCCCCATGCCTTAGCATTCAACATATCTCTCTTTTGTCTTCTTTGTACATAGATTTAGGATTCTTGGAAGCTTGGGAATCATTAAAGATCAGGTTGCAAGGTTGGTCAAGTCTTCTTCTCATTCAACATGTCAAAATATCAACAAAAAGTCACTTTCAGACCTGAATCTGACAATTTCTAAAGTGAACACCTCTAGAAGACAAAAGTGCAGATCTAGACCTACAGAATTAGGTCCTAACTTTGTAGATTCCTGCAAGAGGACTGATTCTCCATGAATGGTGAATTAGTCCCACCTATAGGCCTAAAAACTTATTTTCTTAGAATTTAACTCTTAGCAATCAAAAACCTATTTTTGGAAGTTTTCACTAGAAGTAGGATTGATTCGCCATATTTCGTGAATTAGTCCCAATGACAATTGAAAGTGACTTCTAGAACATTCCAGAACCTTCCAGCAATGGTAATTTTCCTCCAATGCACTCTGATCAGTCTCATCAATTTTTGTTATCATTTACTTAAGTTTCTAGTTCATATTTGCAATCAACATTGTGTTTTCCAACATCTTGCATTAGATTAGTTTACATTCATTTATTTTCATTTGTATGCATTCAAACACATCCAAACACACTACACATCAATATCCCATTCATTCTTACATTAATCTTGAGTGAAACATCTTTCTCCTTTTAGGTGAAAAACCCTAGAAGTGATAGAAAGAAAGTAGGTCCCAAAATATTTTGTTTCATTTTGGTAAACCTGACTTTTCAATACTTCTCTTCTCGTATTTGGAGTCCTTCATCTATCCTTGCATTGAATTTGCATGCTAGGATTCAAATTTTGCATTCATAAAAAGTGCATTTAGGTTGCATTTTTTGCATCTAACTTCATGTACATTTTCTAAAATTCTGCATTTTTCATCTAGTACTGCATCATAGCACTTAAACACCATAAAAACACCTCAAAAATATCTAAAAAATATGAAAAAGGTCCATGTTAGGACTCATTTACCACCCTGCGAGAATCAGTCTCTTTTGACTCCTAAAACAGCATTGTACAGAACTCAGAACTTTATGTTTCAACTTTCTTTCGGTGCCTTAACCTACCTATATCAGTTAGTTGCATTTTTGTATCATGCATCTCATCCAATCTCGCTTAATTTAGCTCATTTCATGCATGGTTTAAATTTCAAGTTTGCTTTCTCACATTGTTACATGTCATAATCCGTCAATTTTCATCTTAAATTGCATTTCATTTCAGCCATTTGCATTGTATTTTGAGTTAGCATAGATTGTTATTTCAAAATGTTAGTCTCAATCTTCACCAAATTTTCAAAGAAAAAGTTAGTTCATAAGCATGTTAATCATTCTTTCAATGCATTCCCTAGTTATGATAGTCTCTTAGCACAAGAGAAGGAACATATTAACGCTTTTCTTGAACCTACACTCCTTCATATCCCTCCCATTTGAGAGGATGATGATTTAGAAGGGAGTACACACATAGATAATGAGAGGATGATGTGTTATAAGGGACTGCACACATAGATAAAAATGATGTTCATAATTTTCCTTCCATTGATATCTCTCCTTTTAGTGATGAAGGTATATTGGTGAAAGGAGGTACAATCGTTGAGCATCATGAAGGTCTTGTCTGTCCTTCTCCTCATTCCCCTTGGGAAGATAGTATAGCAACATAAGATTAATGCATTTCCACCACCTTACCTACTCTCCATTCATCTCCCAATACCTCCCCTATTTGTGACAATACTTTTATGAACGATCATGACCATCACAATTGTGAGGAGGCTATGTTGACATTAGATGAACAAATCTTTAAGACCTATGACAATCCTCTTTATTTTTCTTCCCCCATTTTGGAAGACATTATTGGACAACATGAGGTAATCAAAGATAATCATGAGAATATTCTTGCTCCCTTTCCTAATGTTTCCCCCATCCAAGAACACATACTTAATCAAGTGGATCTAGTCATTGAAAAATGAGAATGTGATGCTTTATCTTCTCTTGACGCCTCTCCTACTTGTGATGAAAATACTTTTCACATTTCAACCTTACATGAACATATTACAAGCTCTCCTAGTAGGGTAGATAATATGGATCAAGATAATGATACATTACAAAAAATGAATGATTATATAAAGTCTTTCCCTACTCTCCTCATTATCAATAATCAAACACATTCAACTATTAATAACTCCCTTTGTTGTGACGAAGTTATTTTTAATGAATCAAACCTTAATTGTCACGAAATGTGGTTTTTTTTTCTCCTAAGAACTCTCCTTCTAGGGAGGATATTATGATCCAAAACAAAGATAATATACCCTTGACAGACAATGAAGACTATCACTTGTTACGAGATGTTAACAATATTCAACCTCACTACATCCTTTACCCACCTTCCAATAAACCTCGCTACACACTTTACCCACCTTCACATCCACTTCATCCTTCCAATAAACCTCACTACACCCTCCACCCACCTCAAACTAATGTATCACAACAATTGAGTTATAATACTATTGCTCATACATATAACACTTGAAATAATCTCCAACCGCCACAACCAATCCACCTAGTGCTCCTCGTTACATCCCACACACAAGGGAGTATGATTTTCTTGACCAATTAAAGAATACTCCTGCAAATATTTCCCTTTGGGATTTACTTCAAAACTCACCAAATTACAACATTCTTCAAACAGCCTTAAAACAACTCACAATTCCTCCTACTACAACTCTAATTGATGTGGCAGCTCTCATCCACAAAAAGAATCTTCACAGTACCTTCCATCAACATGAGCTCCTTCTTTGGAGTTGCATAAAAAAATGATGCCTTTATCATAATTTCTCAATTCAAGCATAAAGGTATCAAACACACTCTCATAGATAATGGTTCTTCCCTTATTGTGTGTAGTGTTAGTCTCCTTGATTGATTACATGTTGACAAGTCACAAATAGTACCTAATTCCACACCTATTCAAGGATTTGATAATTCAACAAAGCAACTAAACAGTTTAATCACTTTTCCTATTACATTTGGGGTGGTTACTTTGCAAACTCCTATTCATGTCATGCCTTATGATCTTTCATACAATCTTCTTTTAGGCAGACCATGGATTCATGAGATGAATGTCATGCCTTCAACCCTTCATTGTATAATGAAATATGTCTATAACAATAAAATTTATCAAGTTGAAGCATTTCATAAGCTTGAAAGTTGCTTGCACGTTAAAAAAGGAGCTACAAGTCCTTTAAAAACATTGATTCCAACATCCAATATAGATCATCTTGAAATTGCACACAACGATGAGGGATCGCCATCTAAATTATTCGGTGTCGATCGGGGATCCTTAGACTTCACACCATCATTTATGGGTGAATACATAGTCACACAAAAGAAAGGTGAGACACAAGAACAACCAACCATCATGTCAACACAACATTCAAACAACCTTTCGAAAGCATCTACCTACACCACTTTAGACAAAAAAAGAAAACTCTATAGCAACCCTTTATGAACACAACAATGAACAACCACCCACTTCCCAAGCACAGAAACAGCTTTATGGAAAACGGTATGACCTCATGAAA
>VDFB02033947.1:85948-100135 GCA_007258455.2 Sequoia sempervirens | reverse complement strand
TCATTGGATAAGTATCTAGCTTTTATTACTGGTAGGGTTCCTCATAGGCTAGGTTGTAGGAAAATTTATGGAGTAGTTAGAAGGCGGTAGTAGTGCATCGATACCATGGAAACTCCTATTAGGCTAGTTTCTTATAAGTCGCAGAAAATTTTCCTCAGAGAGATTTTAACTAGGTGCTTGAAAAGGATGACCAAAAACAAACACTCCTTGGCTTTGATAGCCATGAAGTGGGTTTTGGGTTGGGACTACATCAAGTATGAAGACAAATACCGCATCAATATTGACATTTTCTTGCACTTTATTGCATCCATGTTGGATATGGATATCCCTAGGCCTTTGATTCTAAAGTTAGTTAAGGAAATCTTTCCTAAAAGATACCTAAATGGTCTAGGTGAAGTCATTGCTCAAGCTAAGTATGGGGTAGGCTTGCCAACGACCAATGACCTCGGGTGCTATATTGAGAAAGAAGCGTGTTGTGTAGTTTTTGCACACACGCCCTGCTGAAAGCAGGGACCCTCTTTTTCTTTCGCTCCTGGTATTTTGTCCCTTTGATTTTGAGGATTTACCTTGTCTTGGCATGAGCTTGAGTGTTTATCTTTCCTGCTTTGGCGATCCCTCTTTGGTATTTATTTGAAATCTCAAAGTTTGAAGCATATTTTGGGTTTTTCGTTGCTATCGGGAAAATCCGCTCCTGACAAAATTCCCTGGATCCTCTCTAGGTCCGATTTTGTTTTCCTTGCACAGTAGTTCAGAATTTCCAGGTCTTCACAGAATTCTGTGGTGGCTAGACTTTTCCGAATGTTTGCTATCTTGTCGAGTTCCCAGATTTTGGTTCTAAGTTGTCTTGTCGATTGCATTTATGATTGCTTGTACGATTTTTGAGGGACGTATTTAGTTGATTTTGGGGATTTTCATGCCGTTGTGCTTTATCATTTGCATTTTATTGAGTTGGGGTGCTCGATCTAGTGGTGCTTGGCTGGATTTGGCGTGCTGAACTTGCGAATTGTGGGATTTGGTAGTCATTTTCTGGGAGTCATAGTTGTTGTTGCTTGCTCAGGCATTCAAGATTGTTGTTTGTCATTGCTATAATTGACTTGAATTTTATCAATGGTATGTACCTATTCCCCTACTTTTGATTGATAAAATGTGAGTGATTCTTTCCATCCTGGGCATGCTTGGGATTCAAATTTTTGTATGTTTGAACGTCTGGGGCTAGGGTCGCTTGATATTGTTTGATTGATGATTCCCCCAAGTGAGTTTCAAGCTTTCTTTTTCATTTGTATCATAAAGTAGCTTTCTTGTGGGCCATAACGAACCTTTGTGAGAACCTGGCAGTCGAGTAACCTAAATCCCAAGCATTCCTTGTGCATCAATGGTGGATCTTCAGGGTTTCATGCTTAGGGAATTGCCATTTTCTTTTGATTTTCTTTAGGAGGAGCCTTAAGTTCAAAGAAGATCTATAGGAGGTTCAAATCAAACTAGTTACCAGCCAAAGATCCTCAAATTTGTGATCATTCGATCAATTTGAGTGAAATCGTGAGAAAATTTTGACATTCAGAGTTTTTACCTCTTTGCGGATTTTCGTCCTACATGGATTTGTCCGAAATTCCTTTGTCCCTTCGTCTTTCCAAAATTTGCAAATTATCGCTTCTTTTGCGGAAATCCATCCTGGGTGGAATTCCCCAAAATTTAGTGGAAAATGAAGGAATAAGAGATAGCATGGTTTATTAACGTATGATTATGCATTTTATGATTAATTTGAGCTACTTTAATATGTCTCATGATGTTTCTTTGTTTATGATGATCGAATTGAACGACTAATGGGGCTTTTCATGTTCATTCCATTAGAATTCGTCTGGCTAAAAATTTCCCAAAATTCCTCTCTGGCCTGGATTCCGTGGGATGACTTGAAACCCAAAATTTGATGTGATCATTTTTTTTATGAGATTTAAGGGCATCTTGCTTATCTTGGGACTCATTTTGAGGATGAATTTATCATTTGTGATTAATTTACTTGGGTTTGTATGATCTTTACTATGGTCTCCTTGTTGAGTGTAGGCTGAATCAAGTAAAGCAGTGATTGGTGGAACCAAAGGGTAAGGTGATGGATCCAAGTGCAGAGGGATCTTCTATTTTCGAGGCAGAAAGAATCAAAATGGACATCAAGAGCATAATTCTTGAGAGCAAGATTACTTCCATCTAGTTGGAAGTGACTGATACAAATGTTGGACTATGGGAATATGAGGAGTTCAAGGCTAGGATGGCAACACAAAACCTTCCTTTGCTGGCTCGAAGAGCATTGGAATTGGGATTGGCGCATGTGGCTAGATTCCCTCCCACAGTGCAATGTTATGAATTAGTTCTTGAGTGTGCTAGGCACTACGATAGGGGTACACAGAGGATAGTTGGCCCTCAAGGGAGAATTGTAGAAAATTTGAATCCCGTGTCTATTTCCCAGACCTTTGACATGCTAGATAGGTCTCATAAGTGGTGCATTTTGACATGGAGGTTGCAAAGAAATTCTATGAGGAGGATACTATCAAGTCTCAGAAGGTCATCAACTCATGGTTGGAGAAGCTTGAGTCTCACTACTCCAAGCTACCCAAATAGCTATTCAGAGCAAAATTCAAGAAGGAATACTATGATGCTATCACCCTTCTCAGTAGGGTGGTAGGGTCAAAGAGTGCTGGAATGTTTAAAAATTGGATGTTCCATGTCATTGTGAGGATGGAGCAGAATGTAAATTATCATTGGGCAGTCATTATAAGTGCCATGATTCATGAATAGATGTGCAATGTCCTGCAGACCAAGACCTTCACAATGACCTCCTACTTGGTCTATGTACTTGCAAGATTTCATCCATATAAGGGACTAAGTACCAGAGGCATCTTCGGGCAAGATGTAATCTATGAGGTTTATCCACAGTTGCACCTTGGTAATTCAAGCTATAGGAGGGTGAATGATTCATTCACCATGTACATCACTAGGTTGCTCTAGGGTGAATAGCATGTAAGAATATCTGACCAGGCCAAGGAACTAATCTAGGGGTATGGGGCTTGGTTCATACAGTTTCCCACCTTCTAATACATAAGGATAGATGGCTGCCAGAGGGCTCCATATCGACTTCCAAGGTACCCAACATACCATATCATACTCTTGGAAGTCACAAGAAAATATGTGACTTTGATGCCATTGTGAAGAAAGATAAGCATAAGACTGGTTTCGGTGGAGATTTCCCTCTGAGGATAGGCACTGGTGAGGCATGCCCTTCCATTAACTCAACCCATGCTTCCGAGGAAGAAATGAGTACCCTTGGGTTATCTTTTCACTCCAAGAGGTTTAGGTTTGATAGAACTGGCAAAGCACATAAGAAGGCTAGTAGAGAATACAACCACAAGGATGATATAGAAGACTATTGGGCTAATTGCAGTGATGAGTATGAGATTAGAAAGAAGAAGTTTTCTAGGCTGCCTGTTGACTTGGTTCAGTTATACAATGTGAAGGCCATCCTAGATCAAGTTGAAGATGATGGAGATCTGATCCAGGGCCATACTTATGAGGCACTGAAGGACAAGCCAATAGGAGAAATAGACTGGTTGGAAGAGGAGAAAACAGAGCTTGAACAACTTATGACTCCAATCATTAAGTATACAAAGTTGTGGCTCAAGCATAAGATGTGGGAGTTGGAAAGTGAAGGTGTGCAATGCACCTATGACCTAATGGGTGATTTGGAGTCCCATTCTACCTCAAAAGAATCAGCTGAACAAGATCCTAAGGGTAAGGTCAAGGTGAGCTCTCCTTTTAAAATTAAGATTAAGAATGTTCAAGCAGAGGAAGTATAGGAGGCAGGAAAATAGAGAAAACCTATTTCCAAGAAAAGGGGGCACACTTCAAGGACTAAGAAGCCAGAAAAGGATGAAGCTGAAAAGCAAGATGAGGAGGTTAGTGCTTCTATGCCTAAGAGAAGAAGAATTGTAAGCTTATCACAGAAGGAAAAGGAAAGCTCCAAGGCAGGAGAGGAAGTTGGTCCACCTGTGATGAATGTGGAGAGTTTAGGAGAATGGACACAAGTGTCTACAAGGAAATCAAGAACTCCTCCTAAGGACAATATACCAAGGAAGGATGCTCCTCCAGTCACTCCTGCTACAGAACAACATGATGATGTTCTTCCTCATGAGGCAAGAAATTTGTTAGGTGAGCCAGGTGAATCCAAAGAAGTAGAAGTTCATCAAGATCTAGAGGAAGAGGAATTTCAAGAGGGTGAGCTCTACAATGCTGAAGCAAAAATTGAGAGGGTGATGCAGTCTCCCCTGGTAACATATGAGGATTCACCTATTAGGGGTGAGGAAGATAGACCTCAGAGAGAATAAATATCAGTTGGGACTCCATCACCTATACATGGAGAAGAAGAGCATACTAAAGAAAAAGAAGATAAAGTCGAAGAGGTTCCTAAGAAGCAGAGTTTGAGTGAAGATGTGCCTAAGGACCAACAAGATGAGGTGGGATAGAGTAAAGCATAGTCAGAATCCACTGTTCTAGGTTGGTTGGATAGGGAATTGAAGAGAAAACAAATTCTTGTTGATGACACCCCTCCCAATTGGGATGAGCTAATTGAAAACATAGGAAAGGGAAAAGGTAAGAAGAAATCCAAGGTTATTTACAAGATTGAAAGAGATGGGGCCAACAATAGGGTAGTCCACATTGCTACTCCTGCCCCTGATAAAAACATGGATGATGTGACTAGAAATGATTACAATGTGCAGACCATCAACCTTGGGCCTACTTCTATGGAGTAGGATATTAAAGATTATGAAGGCTCTAGTGCAGTGATCCTAGGCAGATTGAGGAAAGAAACACAGACTAAACAAGAATTGAAGAAGGAAAATGAGAGGCTTAAAAGATATCTGCAAGACTTGATGAAGCCTTTGCAATCCATTAGTTCCTCACCATCGGTTGCCAGCGTCCTACCACAAGAGACAATATCAGAGATGGAAAGAATGAAGAGCACCACACAAGCCACAGTTGCCTAGTTGCAAGGAGTACAAACTAAAGGAGATGATGCTATTAAGGACATTATTTCAACTGGAGGGGATGTAATGAGATCATTGGATTGGATAAGGGGTGTATTTTCTCCAAATAAGGAAGATGTGGATCTCCTATTGCAGAAAACCAAGACCATCATGGAGTATACTAAAGATAAATTAATGAGTGATGCAATTCTTCCTCCAGAGCTATATAACCTTGGGAATGGTATGAGGCTTTGCAAATTAGACAGAAGGTTTTGAAGAAAGTGTACAAACAGAGGAAGCAAATTTAAGACACCCTAACTAATATCTACAATAAATGTATTTCCTTCTTTGAAGTGATGACAGGGAGAAAGAAGTTTGCACAAAAGCATTTGAGCTTAGAAAAATTGAGAAAATGGTGGCGAGATGTATATTCTCCAATCAATGAGGGCCCTATCACTGCACATCAGTTGGATGATGCAACTACCTATATTGTTGTGATTGACAAATATCAAACCAGTAAGGTAGATTGGGACAAAATGGTGACGCAGTGAAGGGATGATATAAGGTCGATTGAAAGAAGGGTTAAAATTATACCTTTTCCTCCTGTGGCCGACTTATATGGAATATTCTTGAGGGTGCAAGATCAAATGGATAAAGATAAAGAGGGAAGCAGTTAATACAAGGCTACATCAAAATTTGTGCTTCCCTATTATTTTCCCTCCTCCTTCACATGCTTTGGTTCAAATTATGTTGGAGATCCCAGGCTGACTTGGATGGAGTTCATGCATTTAATGTATATTTTATCTTATTTTGAATTCCTCTTGGCCAACTTGTTTTATGGCCATTTATTATTATTGAATTAGGTTGACATGCCTTGGGGGGTTTCTATAAATTTGGAATTTTGCCTCATTTGTAAGGGCTAGATAGATAGATAGTTTTGGATATTGGAGAAAATTAAGTAGTAGAGCAATAGTTAGAAGTTAGTTCATTTTGAGCAAGTGTTGTAACACAGAACACTGAAATTGTTGTTGTTATTGGGTGATTCAATACAATTGAAGACATTGTACTTTTGGTGAATTCTCTTGTGTTGATTTATCTTGCATGGTTCTTGTTGTTTTATCTTTTGAGATTGCTTGAGAAATATTAGATATATGTTATATTTAGAATTAGATATGATTCAATGGTGCTTATGGTTTGATGCTTGAAGTGTTTGTAGCAATCCCTGGTCCACACTTTTCACAGCTAGTTGATTGTTGGTTGCTTTGCAAAGTTAGCCTAGACCTTATGTTCATTGTGCTTAGTTCAATTGTGAAGGTTTATTCATTTCAATTGCAATAGGGTTGTTTTGGATGAAGGTTCATGATCTGAAAATCTTTAATACCATAGAAGATTGCACTATTTTTGTGAGATTGCAAACTCATCTGGGTCAAGCAGGAATTAGTTTATGAGGGATTGGTCCATTTCAAGTGTTAATCATTTGCATTGTTAATCTTAGGGTTAGTGTTAAATTTAGAAGTCTCTTAAAACCTTCACTCTTTTGCTATTTATTTGTCATTCAAGTTAGATTTAGGATTGAAGTATCATCATATTGCTAGATCTGATAAATTAGAGGATTCAATATTTTCTTTTAGTAAGGTCCCTTTGTGATTACCAACATTTTCACATTTATCACTGAGTTGTTTATGCATTGTAAAGACCTGACATTAGAGACCTTGGGGTTATCTCTTGAGGCTTGCTGATGGAGATTTACCTTTTAAGAGATATAGGATACTTGTATCTTGTCTGAGTTGTTGTTGTGCAAAAAACACCATCAACAAAGCGGTTATCCTGTGGATGTTGTTTCTCAATGGATTCTGCCTCCAGACACATGACGAGCACCAGCTGAGGGTTACCCATGCCTTTCACTTTTTTGTCTGCATTTACAATGTAGTGCCATTCTACAACATTGATTGGTACACTGACTTTAGGAACCTAGTGTTCCCTCTGCCAATGGTGGTTGCTCCAAATGATTCTACTTCTGCTGCTAATGTACCTGCTAATGAAGACACGGTAGATGTTGTCGTTAATACGTCGATTGTTGCTGCCCATGCTCTTGGATGAAATGCTTCCTTGTCTCCTTATTTTTTGTTGTTAAGAATACACCACCCATTTCTAGTTTTTGTATATAAGCCTAGAAAAGGCCATACATATAGTATATATGAAAAGAATATCACGTATAACCATATACTTTTTGAACTATGACTTTTTAGCCATTTTTTCTATGTAAAAATGAAAGAATATATATAATAACATATATCTTTATAAAATTCATGGCTCTTTCTCTTTCAACATATCTGTCGCATGAGTTCCTTTTCATTCAGCATATTTGTTTATTTACTTTGCATATGGTTTTTTTTTATTATTTCTGCAAAGTAATTTTACTGCCCTATTCTCTGTAATGATGGGTTGCTTTTCACCGAAACACGAATTACTTTTAAAAAGATCGGCCAACACAAAAGGAAAGAAAAATAAAAGCATTATTCACATATATACAATAGCAAAACTCTGCCACTCAATGGAACAACTTAAGATGAATCCCGTTGACCGGAATTCCCAAGGCTTCCTGTTCCATGCTTTCTAATTTTAAAGCATTATGTTCTTTGCACTTAATGATTTTAAATGGACCTTCCCATAGGCTATCAAAATTTCCATGCTGCCTTGGTTTAGCAGCCCTTTCATTAAATTTCAGCACTAAGTCTCCACACTTTAGGCCTTGGTCGGATGCCCTCTTGTCAAACCATCGCTTGACCACTTGCTGGCGGGTTGTCATGGCTATTAAGGATTTCTCCCTTTTTTTTTGTACTTCTAACAGTTTGGCAAGTTGAACCTCCATGGCGCCATTTTGTTCTATCTCGAGGGATTTCAACAGTTGAAGTGTTGGAATCTCCATAGATATAGGCAATAGTGCCTCTTTCCTGTATACCAACTCATAAGGAAAAGTATTAAGGACTTGATTAGGAGTTATACGGTCTACCCAAAGCATCACTCAGAGGTTTTTGTGCCATTCTCTCTGGTGCTCTGAACCAATTCTTTTAAGGAGTTAGACTAGGTTCTTGTTCGTTGACTCAGCTAGGTCGTTTCCCTATGGGATGATGTCTTAAGGAATATGCCATTCGTTAATGTAAAGTGACATACCTTTGCACCTAGGAAAGTTTTGGAATTATCAGAAATGATAGTCTTTGGAGGGTTGAACCTTGTCACTAGCTCTTCAAGGAAATCCACTATCTCTTCCTCTATTGCATTTTTAAGTGGAGTGACCTCTGTCCATCTCATGAAATAATTTGTAGCCATCAGAATCCACTTGTGCTTAGCACTGGAAGTGGGATTGATCATCCTGATGAAGTCCAAGCCCCATTGTGCAAATGGTTCATCCACCACTATAGGCTTGAGAGGCATTGCAAAATTCTTCCTTCTTTCTGTAAAAAATTGGCATTCTTTGCAAGATTTCACCAAGGAGTGAGAGTCATTGAAAATTGTGGGCCAATAGTAACCTACGCACATAATTTTGATGGCGGTGGTCTTAGTGGAGAAGTTTCCGCTTGCAGCGTTGTTGTGGAAAGTGTCATGGATTCTCTTTGCTTGCTCTGCAGTAACGCATCATAGGATGAGACCATTGAAATGCCTTTTGAAAAGGACCCCTTCCACTAGCACATATCTGCAATTCTGCAGTTGATAGTATCTCCTCTTTTGGGAGGAAAGACCTGGCAGATACTTTCTTGTTTACATAAACCTCATTCTATCTGTTAGCCATCAACCCTCAGACCCATGCTCATTTATCAGAACAAGCTCCGGTTGCTCTTCCTCAGCGGGTATCTCTTCGTCATGTGCCATGTATTTGCATAGTCCTCTTCCATGGACGGTTTTAATGGGTTTGACCTCAATGTCATATTCAAGGATCTTGGTGATCCAATTAGATCTTGTTTCTGTGATTTCTCCCTCCATGATATATTCGTGCACACTGGAGTGCACAACATAGAAAATCACTTTGTTGTAGGAAATTAGATGGTGCAATTTTTTAAGTCCCTTTACTATTGCAAAGGCTTGCCTTTCAAACAAATTATAACTCATCTCATATTCCTTCAAGGTCTAGGAGTAAAATTCCACAAGATGTTCTCCTTTTCCTTCATTATCCTTTTGAGTTAAGACAGTAGCAATACTAGACTTGCTACTGAATACATACATTATAAATTCCTTAGATAAGTCTGGATTAACTAGTACCGAAGCTAAGGAGATAGCATCCTTAACTTTTTCGAAGGCTTCCATAGCTTCCTTTGTCCACTTAAATGCTTGATATTTTTTTAGCATCAGGGTGATTGGCTTAATTATTCCTACAAATTCAAAAATAAACTTGCTAACAAAATTTACCTTTCCCAGGAAGGACTAAACACCTTTCTTGTTAAATGGAAGGGGAAGTTCCTTGATGGATTTCACCCGATCGGGGTTGATTGAAACTCCTTCTTTGGACACCACATTTCCTAATAGCTTGCCTTGCGGGACTTCAAATACACAATTTTTTGGATTCAAGGAAACCCCGAAATCCTGGCATTTCTGAAAAACCATTTCTAAGTGATCAAAATGATTATCCTTAGACTTAGAAAACACAATAAGATCATCTAAATAAATTAGGATAATCTTATTTATCAGCTCGCTGAAAGGGATGTCCATTGCCCGCTGGAATGTCGCCCCTACATTGGATAAAACAAAAGGAATTTTAGAAAATGTTCCCCACTTTGTGGTGAATGTAGTCTTGTGTTGATCCTCTTCTTTAACTTGGATCTGATTATATCCAAAGAAGCCATCAAGCAGAGAAAACATTTCTGATCCTGCCATTGTTTGCAAGATTGTCTCCATAGAAGCCAGTGGATAATTATACTTTAGGGATGCTCAGTTTAGGTCTCGGAAGTCAAAACACAAGTAGATATCTCCATTCCTCTTTCAAACCAGGACCAAATTGGATACCCACGTGCTATTCTTTATTGAGAAGATAATTTGTGACTTGATTAGCTTTGTTAGCTCTTGCGCCATTAGTGCTTCAATTTTGGGGTTTATTGGCCTTTGCTTTTGTCAGACTGGTTTTGCACCTTCTATCAACTCGATCATGTGCTAGATGATGTTAGGCTCATATCCCTTCAGTTCATCATAGGAATAGGCTACTACTTCATATTTCTTGTAGAAAATGATGAGCCTTTCTTTATCATGGTGTGGGACATCTTTCTCGACTGGAAGGTTTCTGTCATTTGAGACCCGAAGGTCTACATAATTGCTTTTGTCTGCCACAAACTTCCGTCTATCATTTCTTGCATCATCACAATCAAAAAGGTTTTTGAGAGTAACCAATCCTTTCAGAAGCTTGTTAGATTTGAGCTACATGATTTGTCCTTCATAAGCCTCTGCGATCTTTGGTTGGATTTGATCAGTGAACTCCCCTGACCGTTGGATGAATGAAGCAATGTGTTCATCACTTTCAAGCACCTGTCAAATTTGATCATTATCAGGAACCGCTGGTCGGACTATTACTTGTATAGAGTGTTTGTTATGTATAAGGTCAAAAGCAGGATCAAACTAGGATCTAATTGCTGACATGCGATCCACATCACCATTTTGGTCTCGGGAAATAGTCTGAATGTTGAAGGCTTCAAAATCCTCAACCAGGTCCTAGACTCAATGCCGATAGGATCTCATGTAGACATTCCTTGCTGTGAAAATTCCCTAGACTTGGTTGACCACCAGTTCAAAATCTCTGAACACCATTAATTGCTTAATGCCATTCACTCCACAAGGCTTAAACCCTAAAATAATCCTTCATATTTAGCTTCATTGTTCAAACTGGGAAACTGGAAGTGGAAAGACTTTAGTATTTTTTCATTTTGTGGGGATATCAAACATATCCCCGCTCTGAAACCTAATTTGCATCTTGCCCTGTCAAAGTACAGTGTCCATAGCTCAGGTGCTTGGCCACCTTCGAACTCTTTGGCAACCTTTGAGAGCACCTGATCTTCATCATAGATTACATAGGTGCCCAATCCTATAGTATGGTAATTGTTGAAAGGGTTTTTGTCCATATGTTCACTTAACAGAGCATCCTCTTGATCATTTCGGTCTCCAATCACCTTTTCTTCCTCTAGTAATTCAACACAATACATTTCTTGCTTGGTGATAGAGGTAGGTGTAGCTTCAAAATTGATCATGGCCTCATCCACTACATGTTCAGAATGTAATGCTTCTGATTCTATCTTCATTTTTTCACTGTGCTTGGTTTTGAGAATCAAATGTGACCAATCTAGGGATAGGTATCCACCCACCCTTGAAGTAAATTCTCAGGATAGACAGAGGCCGAACATGGGAGGAACATCTATGATCACAATGTCTTGTGGCATAGTGATAATAGGGCAAGCAAATAGAGTTAAATGAAGTGCCTTGATCATACCTACAATTTCAACTCTATTTCTATCAAGCTGCATTACTCCCCTTTTCATAGGTTCATTGCTGAGTCCTAAGGCTTCAACTATTTTCTTAGGCATAACTGTGGTGCTAGCACCAGAATCAATCATAGTATTGTGCAATAAATTTTTCCCTATAATGAGAGTTAAGAAGAAGGGTTTGGGCTTTGACTTACCTCTGACTTCAACAAGGGCTTCTGTTGTGTTATTCATAAGGATTTTAGAAGGAGATAGTTTATCAACAACCTTTGCATTAGCTAACTGCTCCATTGGTGTTGCATTGATCTCTGCTTGAAGAGCCTTCTGTAATAACGTCTTTTACTCTAGGATAGCTAGAATGTCCCATTGAGACACATTAGCAGATGATTTTTGTTAATAAATATTTAACCAGCTCCCTTTGGGTTTATTTTTCTATCCGCTAGCCTGTGCATCGCCAAGTCTGCTCAGCCTTTTATCAAGGTTTTGATCTGCCGCTCCACATGTCTACTCTTCGCAACTTTGAGTATCGACATTCCCTTCGAATCTTGGGAAACTCCATTGTGCTTCCACGTGTTGCGGCTGCGGGATACTTTTGGTTCTTTTTTCCTTGATGCCTCATTGGGTTGCGAAATGCTGCCACGAAGCCCTTGTTCCTAAAAGGTACTGGCAGGCCCCATGGTTGCTGACTGTAGTATGCACTTGCTACGTGTCTAATTTTTGCAAATCCTTTAGCACATAAACAAATTAGCAACCATGGACAGCGAAATGCTGCCATGCGTCTCTGTTGCGCCTGACTGACGATCATTCCCTCCATTGTTGGTGAAGGATCCGGTCATTTGACATGTGTAGCCTTAACGCAAATCCTCTACAATGAAGGGAGAAAGGTTCATGCGGGCAGCGAAAGGCTACCACGTGCCTAACCCACGGATCTCATATAAAGGCAAGAGATTAATGAACAAAATGAGGCTATTGGCTACTGCGTGTAATCATCATTCACTTAGGAGGGTGACACTTGTCTAACCAGGACCACCATGATGCAGAGGGTCTGGGACTTTGAAACAAACACAAAGATTTCAAGGAACTTAATGATGCAATCTCAACCCTTCTTCAGGCACCCTGGTGGAGACAAACCTCAATAATGCACCAAATGACTTATTTTCCTTCCTTATGGACCCAAACCCTAGGAACACTCTTAAGAGTCCCAAGAAAACTTGTTTTGAATGATTTCAAAGCCCAACCCTTTGACTTAGAAACAAAACCAAATTTTCACCTTAACTAGGCTACTAGCCCAACTAGGCCTCTAGCAAAGGATTTTTGACTTTGCACTCAAAATTTCCAAAGGAACCCCTAATCTAATGACTGTTTCAAGTGTGGTTTGTGATGAAAAAGAACATATCCAAACCTTGATATCACTTGCTTTAGACAAACCCTTCCAAAATCTTTTGTCTCCTCAAAAACTAGGCCTAATTAGCCCACTTTTTCAAAGCAACCCCTCTTTAAATTCAACCCCTAACCATGAAAATTTCAAAATTCTCCTAAAATGACTCAAAACCAAGGATTCCAAGTTTTTAGGCCTCTATGACACCTCTAACACACTCTAGCACAAAACCCTCCTTAACTTGCCTCAAAAACTAGGGCCTCTTGAAAAATAACCTTCCAATCACTTCCAGAACTTTCTCATTGACTCTACACCATTAGGACAACATATTTAGTCTATCCCAACTCAAAAACACACCCCTCATTAAGGCAGATCTTCTGCTGCTATACCCTAGCCTCCAACTTCAAGCACTTTTCACAGTCAAATCTTGGTGTACACCATAGTATTCATCTCTCCTGCACATTATATTGTTAGTCCAGTATGGTACATGTTAAATATGATCCATTTCACAAGATACAGTCATAAAATCCCATGAAATGGATCATTTATCCATAAAAACCCTCAAACTAGTGTAAATTTTGTGTTCTTTTTTAGGACAGTCAATATAAAATGAAAATAAATTAATTATCACTACTTTCAGAGCCTTCAATGGTGTTAAAATATGTAAAAAAAAACTCCTAAAGCATCCTACTAGACATAGATTCAATAGAAATCAAGTATTCATCAAAAGAACACACTAAAATGCAAGAAAATTGTGTTTTTCACTATTTCCAGAAAATAGTCCGTACAATACTTGCTCCAAATGCCCAACCTCCGTACAAATGATTATTTTGGCTTTGTATACCCTTTCCCCAACTGATCCAACTGTTTTGGATTGATTAAGTTGCATAAAAGTGATTAAAACTCATAAAAGCTAGTTACCCGCCCAAATTGGAATTCAAAAATCTAAATTTTCCAACTCTTATTTTATTAATTCCTACAACCTAAAAAATATTGAATATCTAACATCCAACCTTATTTGACATAATTAAAGCACTATATTCCTATCTAACCTCCTAGAACATGATTATTCCATTTACATTGAAATTTGGTCCTAGGATCCTTATTAGGACCCTTAGGACTTTTGACCTCTTTAATGTGTTCACCCATTCCAAAGGCCATTATAGGCTCCAAGATATCATAATTGATGCTTTGAGGTGATTGATAGGTCTTCAAGACCCCTACATTCTCCTGTCTCCTGAAGAGTTCCTTAAAGAGCTTGGGTGCTCTTGCACCACACCGCCATCATTGCTGAAGATGCACCTGAGCCTAGGATGACCAGATGCTTGGTTCCTGATCATTT
>VDFB02033947.1:0-85848 GCA_007258455.2 Sequoia sempervirens | reverse complement strand
GCATTAGTAGGTTTCATCACCTTAGGAAGATCTCTCTCCACGGCGATTAAGGAACTTATCTTGACAATGTTATCAAAATTAACATGACACATTCTCCTATGCCATAACCAACTCTCTTCAACTTGAGCAATCAAACAACTTTTACTAGCAGCATTTAAATGAAAGATATTACCTTTTTTTTTTGTACTTGATGTAATCACATTTCCAAAATTTTCCCAATATTTTGCACTTATCATCCATGAATTGAAGATTGTATCCCTTATCAACCATTTGACCAACACTCAAAATATTATTCTTTGAACCTTCAACATACAAGACATCATCAGTGTTATGCTTACCATCAAGAGAAATGCATCCTCTTCCACGGATCACACTAGCTATGTTATCACCAAATCTTACAACACCACCATCATACTTCTCCAAATTCACAAACTTACTTTTATCTCCTATCATATGATGAGAACAACCACTATCAATTACCAATTCATCTTTATCTTCAACTCAAGTAGCTATGGATTTCTCCACATTTGTGCAACTAGCAGATTCAATAGACACATGATTATTTTCCTTGATAGAAATAAACACAAATTCATCTTCACTTGCATTTCCTCTGTCAGATTCATCATTTGTTACACCTTCATCAACGACATAGTAACACTTCTTTTGGAATTTAGGCTTGGAAACTCTCTCAAGACACCTTGATGCAAAATGACCTATCTTATTGCAAGAGAAACATTTAATTGGAAACTTTCCCTTATACTTACCTTGTCCTTTGGCTTCTCTTTTTACAATCAATGCTTCAAGTTCTTCAAGCTCTCTTTCTTCTTCATCCAGCTATTTCATTTCATCCTCATACTTGAATATCTTTCTTGATGAACTTTCACCTAGATCATATCTCTGTCTATCTCTTCCAAAAGTAGTAGCCTTAAATGCAGATCCAACCTTAGAAAGGGCATCACCAAATTCACTCAACTCAAAAGCAGTAAGCTTACCAATCAACATATCTCTGGTAACATTTGTCACAGTTTGAAGTTCTTCTATAGCACTAGCCTTGACTTCATAATAATCAAGAAAAGATCTAAGCACTTTAGCAACAATCTTTGATTCATCTATATGTCCACCAACACATCTAATACTACACACAAGTTCATTTACTCTTTGCATGAAAGTAGTAACATTTTCATCATCACCCATTTTCAACTTTTCATATTTTCCTTTCATACTTTGTAGCTTAAGCAATCTTCACATTTGCATCACCTTCATACAAGGTTTCCAACTTCTTCCAGATTCCATAAGCAGTCTTCGGATCCATCACATTTGTCATCTCAATATCAGTCAAAGCACTCAACAATGCCTCCTTAGCCTTGATATTATATTTAGCATCCTTGATCTCAATAGAAGTAGTAGTACCATTCTGAGGAATGACATATATTTTTTTTAATGCTCCAGTAGGGATCACCAATGCATCTCAGATGGCACTCCATTTGAGCTTTCCATAAAGAATAATTTGTTCCATCAAATCTAGGACTATCCTTCTTATAAGTCACCATCTCGGATCACCTCAAGTTGTTAAACTTCTTCCAAGGAACCACAAGCTATGATACCAATTGTTGGAAACTCAAGGGTAGACAACTGAGAGGGGGGGTGAATTAGTTGTCACCAAATCATAAACTTATCCAACTTATTAACCTTAATTTTAGATCTGATCATTAATCATGAAAGCATAAACAAACAACACATTAGAAGCACACATAACACCAATATTTTTACATGGAAACCTTGTTAGGGGAAAAACCACAGTGGAGGTCAATCCAAAAGATTATACCCTATTAAAAGTATAAGGAAATATGAATGGGGAATGCACATGCATTCAGGCACACTGCCTAGAGCTCACTGCTCAAATAAAATAAGACTTACTACCCAAGGAAGACACACTGTCTTACAAAAAGATACGGATTAAAACCATCTGGATTTGAACTGAGAAAATATCATCTGCTAATACCTGGTTACAGTTCCGGTTAAGCACATGAACACTTCTTCACTCTTCTTCACTCTCTACTTTTCCTTTGAATGATCTGAACTTTATTTGCACACAAGACTCATACACTTCACAGTCACTCCAACACTCATGCCTTCAAATGATAAAACAATCGCTCTTATATATCTGCAACAAGAAATTACATCACTATAGGTCAGTCACAAAAAGATAATAAAATAATTACAAACAGTCGGCCCAAAACAAATAAATATTATTCATGTGAATCAACCAAGGTTAGCCATAACATAGTGAAGATCGAAAACAACATCTCCAACATGAAAACTCTTCAATTAATTTCTCCTTGAAGATCCACAACACACTTCAACACCTTGTCAGCCAAGAACATGAAAAACATGAACATGCAAGAGAAAATATCGGATCACGAGCACAACGATCAATGAGGACATGCCACAAAGATAGAGAAAAAACTAGAAACATCCACAACCATCATGAAACATTAGAGAAGCATCCACAACAACTAAACTTACTAAAATCACATAATCTTCAATCAAGAACACTAACTGAAGTGACAAAAAAACTATCAGAATGAAAATTACCATAACTCAATCAACTCTTCATGTGGATCTCTGAAAATCAAAGTGGATACATACTCAACAAGAAACCCTTTAGTCCATAACCTTAGAATAGCAACGTATTGAACACACTAATAGAAAGAACTTCACTTCACCACTAACAACCTGTAGCACTTCTTATTACAATTTTCTCAATATCCTTGGCATATACAGCTTCTAATGCAACAATGCTAATAGTGTTGACATCAATGACATCCACATATCAGCAACACAACCACAACATCCAACATTACTCTCCTTTTCTTTTGGCTCACTTCCTCCAACACTCACACTTGCACTTTTTCCTTTGGCTCACTACCTCAAGCACTCAATTACATGCTTTTGTTGGCTCACTACCTTTAGGAATTTACTTATACTCCTTTTCTTTCATCTCACTGCCTTCAACATACATCAAACACTTCTTTGTAAATTCACACTCATTCCTCTACCTTCAACACACTACTTTTGGAATTGCATTGATCACATAGTACTTGAATTATCGCCCTTAATCATACACTTGATCCTTCATTTATACCTTCTGCAACCATCAAAAATATTTTCCTTGTTGACCAAACTAAAAAGTGTAGACGTGAAACATGTGCAGTAGCCAAAATGAGTCAACTCCAAAACATCCAAAAGAAAGGGAAATTGAAAATGGTCTAAGAAAAGAGATAAGCAAGAACAATTTTACCTCTACACACAATTCCATGTTGTTGCACAGCACAAAAACTTGGCACAAACAACTTAAATTACCAAGTCGGCCTAGCAAACACTTAACCCTCAAAATATTAACTCCAGACCATAAGTGGTACTAGAGAGATCAGATGGCATCATTTGGATTAAATCACAAGCATCAAATGATGTTCACAAACATTTCCATGACCTTCTTTAACAACTTCATGCAACATTATGTTGGCATAAGAAAACAGACATAACTAGTATCTCTTGCAAGCCTAGACAAGATAGCCTTGAGATAGAACTTTGATAACTTGAATTTTGGTAAACTTCAACAATTGAAACTCGAAGGAAGATAATAGATAGACATGTTAACTAATCCTTCAACCTGCGATACCATAACCGCAATTGTGGATAAATGTGGAGCATTTCTCTAAACCTTCCATGGCTGCAACAACACAATCTTCACTCTGCTAACTTAGGAAACTTCTATGGTGACGTATATGTTTTGAAAATAGGAACATACATGCTTCACACTTGATTCAATATATCTTCCAAACCAGAAGACCTCATCTTCAAATGTGGAAGAATGTAGAGCATTCTCTAGAGCTTTTTATTGCAACTTCTTGAGCCACTAACTATAAGAGATTCTTTAATACATTTTTCATCAATAGATAGTGAATGCAACATTCACACCATAATTCACTCATACATGAGCAACAAGAAATGTAGAAAAATTGTTATAGCAAGCTCATGACATCCAACATCATACATAATACTTTTGATCAATATTCTGATTGCAACATAGGAAACCATCCGCATACTACCACTTTGTTGACATCAATGACAACACCATCAACAATCTCCATTCTATTAACATCAATAACAACACCTACAACATAATTTAAAAAATGAGGTCCAGTCTCCCACATCCTTGTGGTACTAGAGGGCATGTTGCTCTAGCATCACCATTCATGTAAAAAAAATTACTAGGTACACTAGTTTATAGGGGGGCTACTCGAGTCCTACAATCTAAATAAATAAAATTTTATTTATTTATTTTAATATAGCATGCCACATTCTCTCTTTTACTTAACTCTTTCGTCTTCTATTTTCTTTTTTAGTTAACTCTTCCATTTCTTTATTTCCTTTTTCACTCTACTGCCTCTTTCTTCCAGCTAACTTCTTAATTCTATCTAGTCAACTCTTTTACCTTCTGCATTTCTCTCTGATTAACTCTTACATTTTTATATTTCTTCATCCACTTATCTCTTCCATTTTCCATTTTTGAATGGGAAACTTTCCCGTGCAAATCCTCTCATGCAATCTTGTCTATTGATTTTCTATCAAATTCAGATCGTTGATCATTCC
Organism: Sequoia sempervirens; assembly: GCA_007258455.2. NCBI lineage: Eukaryota > Viridiplantae > Streptophyta > Pinopsida > Cupressales > Cupressaceae > Sequoia > Sequoia sempervirens. The sequence continues at coordinate 81,192 of VDFB02033947.1, read as the reverse complement.
AACATTTCCTATAAATTTGGTTGTCATCCTCTTCACAATGAAACCACAATCTTTGAAATCTTACCATTATTATAATCTTAATCTTAGTGCATTTCTACACATAAAAATCTGAGAGCTACATTCCCAACTTGAAAAGTGAGATATTTAGAAGAACAATGGAGGTGAACCAATGGTGATATGAGAAGGTATAATAGTCATTTTGTTTTTCTTGCCTCTTATTTCATTTTGTGCTCCATGGATATATTAGTTTGGTAAATTCTTGAATCTAACAATTTTATGTGGCTATTGTTCAATATTTGAGCCTATAATTTGATTTCTAGTCTTACACCACACATACTCTGCAAACCTTCCCATTGGGCACATCCACTCATCTTCCAATGGATTCCACCTGTTCATGGTGCATTTTCTCATTTTATGGTCGATCTGCCTCTTATCACATCTGCCTCAATTCTGGCGCATCTACCTAAGCTAAGGTGCAACCACCTATCCTTTATTCTTAGGAAAATCCACACTATAAGTTTGGGTAGATCTACCCCCTAGTATGGGTTTAAATTGAAATAAATGCTAAAAATATATAGTACAAAGGAAAGTTGCACTAGCATACTTGTCCACTATGAATAAATATTCAACAAGCTCCCTTCGGGTATATTTTTGCTCTAAGTATTGGCCTGCGCATCGTAAATAAGCCACTCGACCTTTTACCAAGACTCTGCTGCCCCCTCCACTTGCCTGCTTTGCACTCCCTAGAGGTTTCCATTCCTTAACATTTCAGGAATCCTCGCTATGCTTCCACATGTCATTGTTGCGCATGATCAATGATCCCTTCCCTTCACTTTTGAGTAAAGTTCCACCCACGTGCCACGTGTCACCTTGGTGCAAGTTTTCAAAAGCGAAAGATAAAGGTTCACATGGGTTGTGCTATGCCACCAAGTGTCTCTTCGGCAAGTTTTATTTTTGGGCAACGGATAAAGTGAACCAAATACTGTGACTAGCCACCACATGTTATAATTACTTTATGAGGTGATGACACTTGCCTACTTGACCTTGTCAGGACCACCACCAACATATGCAGAGGATGCACTTGAGCCTAAAATGACTGGATGCTTGGTTTCGAATCTTTTTTATTGCAATGACCTGGAGATATACTCAATTTTGCATCATTGTCAAAGATCGCGAAATATTTTATGTTACCGCTCTCTGAGGCGGTGAGAGTTTTCAGCTATATATACTTCTCCCTGTTTGGGTGAAGGGTCTAGATTTTGAAAAAGGAGAACTGATTTTAGAAAAGACACCAAGCCTTTATTATTGTTTCTATTTATTGAAAAATACTCTCAGACTGTGCCAATTGTTCAACCTTTTTGTTCTTTTATGATATTTGATTATCTTTAGAATGTGTTGTTATTGTTCGATATTTCATTTGAGAACTTCTATAAATTGAATGCAATTTTGTTGGTCTAGATCATGTCTTGTGACTTTTCTTGGCAGTAGGAATGTATGCAATTTTATTTTATGTCAATGAATGGATTATCTATACTTTAATCTTCATTTTTTTCCTTTTTGGAACATTACAAATACCAATCGGGAACTTAGATCTATGATTTATCATGCCTATCACTAAGTCTTGGCGCATCACCTTAGATTAAATTTTATTTTATATATCTGCTTCATTTTCCCTTTCCAAACCCCCATTATAGAAGAAGTCAACTTCTTTAAAAATTCAGAGGTCACTCAATTTAGCACAAAAGGTCCCCCATAAACTGAGTCTCCCATAAGACACTGTTACCTTCTCGATTTTTGGCATAAACAGTTTGTTCTTTTTCTAGCACACCTAGTGGGATAGAGCTTAAATGAAGTTGTACTTTAGAAGGGTGTATGAGCCATCAACCTGTAACTAGATCCCAAACCGCAAAAGACCCCAGTTTACTCATACCACCACTAGGAATAGTGCAGGTCGCAAGTCAGTTGGTAACTATTCTGCTTCCTCTACCTGTTCCTCTAACCATGTTACTAGCTGCCAACAAAAATTATGTGGCATGGGATGCCGAAAGTCCCCTAGTAGCTCCAACAACACCCACTATCTAGGCTACTATCCCAGTCTCAGCTATGAAATTTATTCCCAAGTTTACCAGAGATGGCTTGAGAACACCCGCAAAACATTTGCAAGATGTGGTAGACGTGTGTCTGATGCATGGGATCACCGCTCAGAATGTAGAGTTGAGGCTCCTCACGGAATCCTTCAAAGGAAAAGTGTTGGATTGGTACCAAAAATTTCTAGCTAGCACTATCTGTACCCAGGATGAGCTCAGAGATCTGTTCTATGAGAGTTTTTCAAATGACGGAGATCGCTCCTCACTATACCATCGACTATCTATCATAAAACAAGCTCTCCAAGAAGCTATGATGGACTTCAATGCCCGATTCCACACAAACTGGCAGAGGATCCCTGTTGCTATATGCCCAACTCCTGAGTTGGCATTCATATTTTATTTGAAGTCTTTCAACCCTGACATTTCTATGATGATCAAGTCTTTGAGAGGAGCTACTCTGCCAGATGCTTATAGTTTCGTTATTAAAGCCAAGAATCATTTGATAGATTGTGAAAAGTTGCCTCCTTGGCTCATCATGCCAATATTTCCTAAAATATCGATGCCTGCATAGAAAGTCGCATCAATGAGTGCACCTGCACCTCCCCAATCAATGTACACATATGTGACAACACCACAAAATGTTGCCTCTACATCCAATTCTTCCAAGGATGAAATGAGTGATCTTAAAGAAATGTTGCAGACTATGTAAAATAACATAAGCAACCTCAAGTGAAACCAATCAATGCCTCTAAAGCCTGCCTATCAAAATTATCAAGGCGGGCGGTCTTCATATCAATAGAATTAGTACCAAGGCATTTCCCGCACTAATCCATAGCTTTGACTGCCAACGAAATAGTACCAGTACCTACTCCACTGGTGAGTGCTTCACCAAGATTGAGTAGGGAATTGGCCACAGGACAAAATAACCTTATCAATGATATCAATCGATGGTGCTTCCCTTGCAGTGATGCACACATGCCCCGGAACTGTCCATGTGGCAACTTACAACAAAAGGTGGTGGAGCAACACAGCTAAGGTGCAACGTTAGACCACATATTATATGTATATGCCTCACCACAAATGGAGAGTGTGGTTCTTATGACACAAATGCAAGGAATGTTCCTAGAACAAGAATCTGACATCACTTCTGATTACATGCTCTTCTCATGGATGGAGGAAGAAGAAACGATGTTTGTTAATGATACATTCGTATCCAAAATGTTGCAAGTGAAATCTGACTATAACACTCACTCAAAGAGGAGATTTACTAGTGAATCAATTGCCCCACAACTATCCAGTCCACAACTAAAAGTGTTTTCAATCAGATACCTGGCACTTCCACTATGCTGCTACAATATCAGCCATGGAAGGAAATTATCATAATGAGAGAAAAGGAGTAGAAACCTCTAAGTTTTCCACCTTTTAATGTGGTGGAATAATTGAAGAAATCGTCTGCTAATGTGTCTCAGTGGGACATTCTATCTATCCCAGAGTAAAAGACGTTATTACAGAAGGCTCTTCAAGCAGAGATCAATGCAACGCCAATGGAGCAGTTAGCCAATGCAAAGGTTGTTGATCAACTATCTCCTGCTAAAGTCCTTATGAATAACACAACAGAAGCCCCTGCTGAATTCAGAGGTAAGTCAAAGCCCCAACCCTTCTTCTTAATTCTCATTATAGGGAAAAAGTTATTGCACAATGCTATGATTGATTCTGGTGCTAGCACCACGGTTATGCCTAAGCAAATAGCTAAAGATTTAGGACTCAGCAATAAACCTATGAAAATGGGAGTAATCCAACTTGATAGAAATAGAGTTGAAATTGTAGGTATGATCAAGGCACTTCATTTAACTCTATTTGCTTGCCCTAGTATCACTGTACCACAAGACATTGTGATCATAGATGTTCCTCCCATGTTCGGCCTCTGTCTATCCTGAGAATTTACTTCAAGGGTGGGCGGATACCTATCCCTGGATTGGTCACATTTGATTCTCAAAACCAAGCATGGTGCAAAAATGAAGATAGAATCAGAAGTGTTACATTCTGAACATGTAGCGGATGAGGCCATGATTAATTTTGAAGCTACGCATACCTCTATCACCAAGCAAGAAATGTATTGTGTTGAATTACTAGAGGAAGAAAAGGTGATTGGAGACCGAAATGATCAAGAGGATGCTCTTTTAAGTGAACATATGGACAACAACCCTTTCAACAATTACCATACTATAGGATTGGGCACCTATGTAATCTATGATGAAGATCAGGTGCTCTCGAAGGTGGCCAAGCACTTGAGCTATGGACACTGTACTTTGATAGGGCAAGATGCAAAGTAGTTGCCGGAGTGGGGATATGTTTGATATCCCCACAAAATGAAAAAATACTAAGGTCTTTCTGCTTCCAGTTCACCTGTTTGAAAAATGAAGCCAAATATGAAGGATTAGTTCAGGGTTTAAGCCTTGTGGAGTGAATGGGAATTAAGCAATTAATGGTGTTCAGAGATTTTGAACTGGTGGTCAACCAAGTCTGGGGAATTTTCGCAGCAAGGAATGTCCACATGAGATCCTATTGGCATCGATTCTAGGACCTAGTTGAGGGTTTTGAAGCCTTCAACATTCAGACTATTTCCTAAGACCAAAATGGTGATGCGGATCACATGGCAGCAATCAAATCCTAGTTCTATCTTGCTTTCAACCTTATACATAACAAACACTCTATACAAGTAATAATCCGACCAGCGGTTCCCGGTAATGATCAAATTTGACAGGTGTTTGAAAGTGATGAACACATTGCTTTGTTCATCCAACAGTCAGGGGAGTTCGCTGATCAAATCCAACCAAAGATCGCAGAGGCTTATGATGGACAAATCATGTAGCTCAAATCTAACAAGCTTCTGAAAGGATTGGTTACTCTCGAATTTTTTTTTGATTGTGATGATGCAAGAAATGACAGATGGAATTTTTTGGCAGACAAAAGTGATTATGTAGACCTTCGGCTCTCAGACGACAGAAACCTTTGAGTTGGGAAAGATGTCCCGCACCATGATAAAGAAAGGCTCATCAATTTATGCGAGAAATATGGAGTAGTAGCCTGGTCCTATGATGACCTAAAGGGATATGATCCTGACATCATCCAACACATGATCGAGTTGACAGAAGGTGCAAAACTAGTCTGACAAAAGAAGAGGCCAATAAACCCCAAAATTGAAGCACTAATGGTGCAAGAGCTAACAAAGCTAATCAAGTCACGAATTGTCTTCTCAATAAAGCATAGCACATGGGTATCCAATCTGGTCCCAGTCTGAAAGAAGAATGGAGATATCTACTTGTGTGTGGAATTCTAAGACCTGAACTGAGCATCCCTGAAGTATCATTATCCACTGCCTTCTGTGGAGACAATCCTACAAACAATGGCAGGATCAAAAAAATTTTCTCTGCTTGATGGCTTCTCCGAATATAATCAGATCCAAGTTAAAGAAGAGGATCAACACGACTAAATTCACTACAAAGTGGGGAACATTTGCATATGCTAAAATGCCTTTTGGTTTATCCAACGTAGGGGCGACATTCCAACGAGCAATGGACATCCCTTTCAGTGAGCTGATAAATAAGATTATCCTAATTTATTTAGATGATCTTACTATGTTTTCTAACTCTAAGGATGATCATTTTGATCACTTAGAAATGGTTTTTCAGAAATGCTAGGATTTTGGGGTTTCCTTGAATCCAAAAAAATGTGTATTTGAAGTCTCACAAGGAAAGCTATTAGGACATGTGGTGTCCAAAGAAGGAGTTTCAATCAACCCCAAAGGGTGAAATCCATCAAGGAACTTCCCTTCCATTAACAAGAAAGGTGTTCAGTCCTTCCTAGGAAAGGTAAATTTTGTTAGCAAGTTTATTTCTTAGGTGGGAATAATTAAGCTAATCACCCTGATGCTTAGAAAAGATCAAGCATTTAAGTGGACAAAGGAAGCTAAGAAGCCTTGAGAAAAGTTAAGGATGTTATCCTTAGCTTGATACTAGTTAATCCAGACTTATCTAAGGAATTTATAATGTATATTGATGTAAGTCATTTCCTCATCTTAACTCAAAAGGATAATGAAGGAAAAGGAGAAAATATGGTGGCATTCTACTCCGGACCACTGAAGGAATATGAGATGAATTATAATTTTGTTGAAAGGAAAGCTGCAATAGTAAAGGACTTAAAAAATTCCACCATCTAATTTCCTACAACAAAGTGATTTTCTATGTTGTGCACTCCAGTGTGCACGAATATATCATGGAGGGAGAAATCACAGAAACAAGATCTAATTGGATCACCAAGATCCTTGAATATGACATTGAGGTCAAACCCATTAAAACCGTCCATGGAAGAGGACTATGCAAATACATGGCACATGACGAAGAGATACCCGCTGAGGAAGAGCAACCGGAGCTTGTTCTGATAAATGAGCATGGGTCTGAGGGTTGATGGCTAACAGATAGAATGAGGTTTATGTAAACAAGAAAGTATCTGCCAGGTCTTTCCTCCCAAAAGAGGAGATACTATCAACTGCAGAATTGCAGATATGTGCTAGTGGAAGGGGTCCTTTTCAAAAGGCATTTCAATGGTCTCATCCTATGATGCGTTACTGCAGAGCAAGCAAAGAGAATCCATGACACTTTCCACAACAACGCTGCAAGCGGAAACTTCTCCACTAAGACCACCGCCATCAAAATTATGTGCGTAGGTTACTATTGGCCCACAATTTTCAATGACTCTCACTCCTTGGTGAAATCTTGCAAAGAATGCCAATTTTTTACAGAAAGAAGGAAGAATTTTGCAATGCCTCTCAAGCCTATAGTGGTGGATGAACCATTTGCACAATGGGGCTTGGACTTCATCAGGATGATCAATCCCACTTCCAGTGCTAAGCACAAGTGGATTCTGATGGCTACAAATTATTTCATGAGATGGACAGAGGTCACTCCACTTAAAAATGCAATAGAGGAAGAGATAGTGGATTTCCTTGAAGAGCTAGTGACAAGGTTCAACCCTCCAAAGACTATCATTTCTGATAATTCCAAAACTTTCCTAGGTGCAAAGGTATGTCACTTTACATTAACGAATGGCATATTCCTTAAGACATCATCCCATAGGGAAACGACCTAGCTGAGTCAACGAACAAGAACCTAGTCTAACTCCTTAAAAGAATTGGTTCAGAGCACCAGAGAGAATGGCACAAAAACCTCTGAGTGATGCTTTGGGTAGACCGTATAACTCCTAATCAAGTCCTTAATACTTTTCCTTATGAGTTGGTATACAGGAAAGAGGCACTATTGCCTATATCTATGGAGATTCCAACACTTCAACTGTTGAAATCCCTCGAGATAGAACAAAATGGCGCCATGGAGGTTCAACTTGCCAAACTGTTAGAAGTACAAAAAAAAAGGGAGAAATCCTTAATAGCCATGACAACCCGCCAGCAAGTGGTCAAGCGATGGTTTGACAAGAGGGCATCCGACCAAGGCCTAAAGTGTGGAGACTTAGTGCTGAAATTTAATGAAAGGGCTGCTAAACCAAGGCAGCATGGAAATTTTGATAGCCTATGGGAAGGTCCATTTAAAATCATTAAGTGCAAAGAACATAATGCTTTAAAATTAGAAAGCATGGAACAGGAAGCCTTGGGAATTCCGGTCAACGGGATTCATCTTAAGTTGTTCCATTGAGTGGCAGAGTTTTGCTATTGTATATATGTGAATAATGCTTTTATTTTTCTTTCCTTTTGTGTTGGCCGATCTTTTTAAAAGTAATTCGTGTTTCGGTGAAAAGCAACCCATCATTACAGAGAATAGGGCAGTAAAATTACTTTGCAGAAATAATAAAAAAAAACCATATGCAAAGTAAATAAACAAATATGCTGAATGAAAAGGAACTCATGCGACAGATATGTTGAAAGAGAAAGAGCCATGAATTTTATAAAGATATATGTTATTATATATATTCTTTCATTTTTACATAGAAAAAATGGCTAAAAAGTCATAGTTCAAAAAGTATATGGTTATACGTGATATTCTTTTCATATATACTATATGTATGGCCTTTTCTAGGCTTATATACAAAAACTAGAAATGGGTGGTGTATTCTTAACAACAAAAAATAAGGAGACAAGGAAGCATTTCATCCAAGAGCATGGGCAGCAACAATCGACGTATTAACGACAACATCTACCGTGTCTTCATTAGCAGGTACATTAGCAGCAGAAGTAGAATCATTTGGAGCAACCACCATTGGCAGAGGGAACACTAGGTTCCTAAAGTCAGTGTACCAATCAATGTTGTAGAATGGCACTACATTGTAAATGCAGACAAAAAAGTGAAAGGCATGGGTAACCCTCAGCTGGTGCTCGTCATGTGTCTGGAGGCAGAATCCATTGAGAAACAACATCCACAGGATAACCGCTTTGTTGATGGTGTTTTTTGCACAACAACAACTCAGACAAGATACAAGTATCCTATATCTCTTAAAAGGTAAATCTCCATCAGCAAGCCTCAAGAGATAACCCCAAGGTCTCTAATGTCAGGTCTTTACAATGCATAAACAACTCAGTGATAAATGTGAAAATGTTGGTAATCACAAAGGGACCTTACTAAAAGAAAATATTGAATCCTCTAATTTATCAGATCTAGCAATATGATGATACTTCAATCCTAAATCTAACTTGAATGACAAATAAATAGCAAAAGAGTGAAGGTTTTAAGAGACTTCTAAATTTAACACTAACCCTAAGATTAACAATGCAAATGATTAACACTTGAAATGGACCAATCCCTCATAAACTAATTCCTGCTTGACCCAGATGAGTTTGCAATCTCACAAAAATAGTGCAATCTTCTATGGTATTAAAGATTTTCAGATCATGAACCTTCATCCAAAACAACCCTATTGCAATTGAAATGAATAAACCTTCACAATTGAACTAAGCACAATGAACATAAGGTCTAGGCTAACTTTGCAAAGCAACCAACAATCAACTAGCTGTGAAAAGTGTGGACCAGGGATTGCTACAAACACTTCAAGCATCAAACCATAAGCACCATTGAATCATATCTAATTCTAAATATAACATATATCTAATATTTCTCAAGCAATCTCAAAAGATAAAACAACAAGAACCATGCAAGATAAATCAACACAAGAGAATTCACCAAAAGTACAATGTCTTCAATTGTATTGAATCACCCAATAACAACAACAATTTCAGTGTTCTGTGTTACAACACTTGCTCAAAATGAACTAACTTCTAACTATTGCTCTACTACTTAATTTTCTCCAATATCCAAAACTATCTATCTATCTAGCCCTTACAAATGAGGCAAAATTCCAAATTTATAGAAACCCCCCAAGGCATGTCAACCTAATTCAATAATAATAAATGGCCATAAAACAAGTTGGCCAAGAGGAATTCAAAATAAGATAAAATATACATTAAATGCATGAACTCCATCCAAGTCAGCCTGGGATCTCCAACATAATTTGAACCAAAGCATGTGAAGGAGGAGGGAAAATAATAGGGAAGCACAAATTTTGATGTAGCCTTGTATTAACTGCTTCCCTCTTTATCTTTATCCATTTGATCTTGCACCCTCAAGAATATTCCATATAAGTCGGCCACAGGAGGAAAAGGTATAATTTTAACCCTTCTTTCAATCGACCTTATATCATCCCTTCACTGCGTCACCATTTTGTCCCAATCTACCTTACTGGTTTGATATTTGTCAATCACAACAATATAGGTAGTTGCATCATCCAACTGATGTGCAGTGATAGGGCCCTCATTGATTGGAGAATATACATCTCGCCACCATTTTCTCAATTTTTCTAAGCTCAAATGCTTTTGTGCAAACTTCTTTCTCCCTGTCATCACTTCAAAGAAGGAAATACATTTATTGTAGATATTAGTTAGGGTGTCTTAAATTTGCTTCCTCTGTTTGTACACTTTCTTCAAAACCTTCTGTCTAATTTGCAAAGCCTCATACCATTCCCAAGGTTATATAGCTCTGGAGGAAGAATTGCATCACTCATTAATTTATCTTTAGTATACTCCATGATGGTCTTGGTTTTCTGCAATAGGAGATCCACATCTTCCTTATTTGGAGAAAATACACCCCTTATCCAATCCAATGATCTCATTACATCCCCTCCAGTTGAAATAATGTCCTTAATAGCATCATCTCCTTTAGTTTGTACTCCTTGCAACTAGGCAACTGTGGCTTGTGTGGTGCTCTTCATTCTTTCCATCTCTGATATTGTCTCTTGTGGTAGGACGCTGGCAACCGATGGTGAGGAACTAATGGATTGCAAAGGCTTCATCAAGTCTTGCAGATATCTTTTAAGCCTCTCATTTTCCTTCTTCAATTCTTGTTTAGTCTGTGTTTCTTTCCTCAATCTGCCTAGGATCACTGCACTAGAGCCTTCATAATCTTTAATATCCTACTCCATAGAAGTAGGCCCAAGGTTGATGGTCTGCACATTGTAATCATTTCTAGTCACATCATCCATGTTTTTATCAGGGGCAGGAGTAGCAATGTGGACTACCCTATTGTTGGCCCCATCTCTTTCAATCTTGTAAATAACCTTGGATTTCTTCTTACCTTTTCCCTTTCCTATGTTTTCAATTAGCTCATCCCAATTGGGAGGGGTGTCATCAACAAGAATTTGTTTTCTCTTCAATTCCCTATCCAACCAACCTAGAACAGTGGATTCTGACTATGCTTTACTCTATCCCACCTCATCTTGTTGGTCCTTAGGCACATCTTCACTCAAACTCTGCTTCTTAGGAACCTCTTCGACTTTATCTTCTTTTTCTTTAGTATGCTCTTCTTCTCCATGTATAGGTGATGGAGTCCCAACTGATATTTATTCTCTCTGAGGTCTATCTTCCTCACCCCTAATAGGTGAATCCTCATATGTTACCAGGGGAGACTGCATCACCCTCTCAATTTTTGCTTCAGCATTGTAGAGCTCACCCTCTTGAAATTCCTCTTCCTCTAGATCTTGATGAACTTCTACTTCTTTGGATTCACCTGGCTCACCTAACAAATTTCTTGCCTCATGAGGAAGAACATCATCATGTTGTTCTGTAGCAGGAGTGACTGGAGGAGCATCCTTCCTTGGTATATTGTCCTTAGGAGGAGTTCTTGATTTCCTTGTAGACACTTGTGTCCATTCTCCTAAACTCTCCACATTCATCACAGGTGGACCAACTTCCTCTCCTGCCTTGGAGCTTTCCTTTTCCTTCTGTGATAAGCTTACAATTCTTCTTCTCTTAGGCATAGAAGCACTAACCTCCTCATCTTGCTTTTCAGCTTCATCCTTTTCTGGCTTCTTAGTCCTTGAAGTGTGCCCCCTTTTCTTGGAAATAGGTTTTCTCTATTTTCCTGCCTCCTATACTTCCTCTGCTTGAACATTCTTAATCTTAATTTTAAAAGGAGAGCTCACCTTGACCTTACCCTTAGGATCTTGTTCAGCTGATTCTTTTGAGGTAGAATGGGACTCCAAATCACCCATTAGGTCATAGGTGCATTGCACACCTTCACTTTCCAACTCCCACATCTTATGCTTGAGCCACAACTTTGTATACTTAATGATTGGAGTCATAAGTTGTTCAAGCTCTGTTTTCTCCTCTTCCAACCAGTCTATTTCTCCTATTGGCTTGTCCTTCAGTGCCTCATAAGTATGGCCCTGGATCAGATCTCCATCATCTTCAACTTGATCTAGGATGGCCTTCACATTGTATAACTGAACCAAGTCAACAGGCAGCCTAGAAAACTTCTTCTTTCTAATCTCATACTCATCACTGCAATTAGCCCAATAGTCTTCTATATCATCCTTGTGGTTGTATTCTCTACTAGCCTTCTTATGTGCTTTGCCAGTTCTATCAAACCTAAACCTCTTGGAGTGAAAAGATAACCCAAGGGTACTCATTTCTTCCTCGGAAGCATGGGTTGAGTTAATGGAAGGGCATGCCTCACCAGTGCCTATCCTCAGAGGGAAATCTCCACCGAAACCAGTCTTATGCTTATCTTTCTTCACAATGGCATCAAAGTCACATATTTTCTTGTGACTTCCAAGAGTATGATATGGTATGTTGGGTACCTTGGAAGTCGATATGGAGCCCTCTGGCAGCCATCTATCCTTATGTATTAGAAGGTGGGAAACTGTATGAACCAAGCCCCATACCCCTAGATTAGTTCCTTGGCCTGGTCAGATATTCTTACATGCTATTCACCCTAGAGCAACCTAGTGATGTACATGGTGAATGAATCATTCACCCTCCTATAGCTTGAATTACCAAGGTGCAACTGTGGATAAACCTCATAGATTACATCTTGCCCGAAGATGCCTCTGGTACTTAGTCCCTTATATGGATGAAATCTTGCAAGTACATAGACCAAGTAGGAGGTCATTGTGAAGGTCTTGGTCTGCAGGACATTGCACATCTATTCATGAATCATGGCACTTATAATGACTGCCCAATGATAATTTACATTCTGCTCCATCCTCACAATGACATGGAACATCCAATTTTTAAACATTCCAGCACTCTTTGACCCTACCACCCTACTGAGAAGGGTGATAGCATCATAGTATTCCTTCTTGAATTTTGCTCTGAATAGCTATTTGGGTAGCTTGGAGTAGTGAGACTCAAGCTTCTCCAACCATGAGTTGATGACCTTCTGAGACTTGATAGTATCCTCCTCATAGAATTTCTTTGCAACCTCCATGTCAAAATGCACCACTTATGAGACCTATCTAGCATGTCAAAGGTCTGGGAAATAGACACGGGATTCAAATTTTCTACAATTCTCCCTTGAGGGCCAACTATCCTCTGTGTACCCCTATCGTAGTGCCTAGCACACTCAAGAACTAATTCATAACATTGCACTGTGGGAGGGAATCTAGCCACATGCGCCAATCCCAATTCCAATGCTCTTCGAGCCAGCAAAGGAAGGTTTTGTGTTGCCATCCTAGCCTTGAACTCCTCATATTCCCATAGTCCAACATTTGTATCAGTCACTTCCAACTAGATGGAAGTAATCTTGCTCTCAAGAATTATGCTCTTGATGTCCATTTTGATTCTTTCTGCCTCGAAAATAGAAGATCCCTCTGCACTTGGATCCATCACCTTACCCTTTGGTTCCACCAATCACTGCTTTACTTGATTCAGCCTACACTCAACAAGGAGACCATAGTAAAGATCATACAAACCCAAGTAAATTAATCACAAATGATAAATTCATCCTCAAAATGAGTCCCAAGATAAGCAAGATGCCCTTAAATCTCATAAAAAAAATGATCACATCAAATTTTGGGTTTCAAGTCATCCCACGGAATCCAGGCCAGAGAGGAATTTTGGGAAATTTTTAGCCAGACGAATTCTAATGGAATGAACATGAAAAGCCCCATTAGTCGTTCAATTCGATCATCATAAACAAAGAAACATCATGAGACATATTAAAGTAGCTCAAATTAATCATAAAATGCATAATCATACGTTAATAAACCATGCTATCTCTTATTCCTTCATTTTCCACTAAATTTTGGGGAATTCCACCCAGGATGGATTTCCGCAAAAGAAGCGATAATTTGCAAATTTTGGAAAGACGAAGGGACAAAGGAATTTCGGACAAATCCATGTAGGACGAAAATCCGCAAAGAGGTAAAAACTCTGAATGTCAAAATTTTCTCACGATTTCACTCAAATTGATCGAATGATCACAAATTTGAGGATCTTTGGCTGGTAACTAGTTTGATTTGAACCTCCTATAGATCTTCTTTGAACTTAAGGCTCCTCCTAAAGAAAATCAAAAGAAAATGGCAATTCCCTAAGCATGAAACCCTGAAGATCCACCATTGATGCACAAGGAATGCTTGGGATTTAGGTTACTCGACTGCCAGGTTCTCACAAAGGTTCGTTATGGCCCACAAGAAAGCTACTTTATGATACAAATGAAAAAGAAAGCTTGAAACTCACTTGGGGGAATCATCAATCAAACAATATCAAGCGACCCTAGCCCCAGACGTTCAAACATACAAAAATTTGAATCCCAAGCATGCCCAGGATGGAAAGAATCACTCACATTTTATCAATCAAAAGTAGGGGAATAGGTACATACCATTGATAAAATTCAAGTCAATTATAGCAATGACAAACAACAATCTTGAATGCCTGAGCAAGCAACAACAACTATGACTCCCAGAAAATGACTACCAAATCCCACAATTCGCAAGTTCAGCACGCCAAATCCAGCCAAGCACCACTAGATCGAGCACCCCAACTCAATAAAATGCAAATGATAAAGCACAACGGCATGAAAATCCCCAAAATCAACTAAATACGTCCCTCAAAAATCGTACAAGCAATCATAAATGCAATCGACAAGACAACTTAGAACCAAAATCTGGGAACTCGACAAGATAGCAAACATTCGGAAAAGTCTAGCCACCACAGAATTCTGTGAAGACCTGGAAATTCTGAACTACTGTGCAAGGAAAACAAAATCGGACCTAGAGAGGATCCAGGGAATTTTGTCAGGAGCGGATTTTCCCGATAGCAACGAAAAACCCAAAATATGCTTCAAACTTTGAGATTTCAAATAAATACCAAAGAGGGATCGCCAAAGCAGGAAAGATAAACACTCAAGCTCATGCCAAGACAAGGTAAATCCTCAAAATCAAAGGGACAAAATACCAGGAGCGAAAGAAAAAGAGGGTCCCTGCTTTCAGCAGGGCGTGTGTGCAAAAACTACACAACACGCTTCTTTCTCAATATAGCACCCGAGGTCATTGGTCGTTGGCAAGCCTACCCCATACTTAGCTTGAGCAATGACTTCACCTAGACCATTTAGGTATCTTTTAGGAAAGATTTCCTTAACTAACTTTAGAATCAAAGGCCTAGGGATATCCATATCCAACATGGATGCAATAAAGTGCAAGAAAATGTCAATATTGATGCGGTATTTGTCTTCATACTTGATGTAGTCCCAACCCAAAACCCACTTCATGGCTATCAAAGCCAAGGAGTGTTTGTTTTTGGTCATCCTTTTCAAGCACCTAGTTAAAATCTCTCTGAGGAAAATTTTCTGCGACTTATAAGAAACTAGCCTAATAGGAGTTTCCATGGTATCGATGCACTACTACCGCCTTCTAACTACTCCATAAATTTTCCTACAACCTAGCCTATGAGGAACCCTACCAGTAATAAAAGCTAGATACTTATCCAATGACCTATTGCTAAAATTATTTCAAATGCTAAGTGTGATTCCTCACTACTTACAGGCCTATTTATAGAAAAAAATGAGGAAAAGTATGCTAATATGCTTCAAGAAAACATGATGATAACCAAGTGCCAACTTGAAAGGTGTTCTTGGATTTGCTCACATTTCTTGACCGGTTGCGTCTATAAAAGTATGGCTCAATGCATGCAGAGTTAATGAGAGCTAATTAATTAGCTTAAAAATGGTCGTGCTCATCAGCAATGAGCTACACAGTCCATAAGCTATTGTGTCACCTCATAGGCTTTTCCCAAAACCCAAGGCAGGATTCATATCTTTTCAGGCGGTGATCATTTGCTTTAGCTTAGTCATTCTGCATGGGATATAAATTTTTAGTGCATACGAATGCAAGGCTAAAAGGAAAATCACTGGCTCAAGTTCCAAGGAAATCACATCATATCACACGGTTGCCAAATTCCATAATGAATTCTTGTCACTTCAAAATGGCATGTAATTCCTTTTTGCATGAAGCAAGGATTTGGTGGTACATGCCGAATTAAAAGCAAAAGCTTGCTTTCTTCTACCACTTTGAGTAAAGATAGCTAAAATATTGCATGAAGAAACTTTTTATACTTAAATATCTTTTGAAATATGCTAAGCCAAGTGAAGAGAATTTTTTTAGCATATCCAAAGCTGAGTAAAATTTACAAAGAATTCAACACCTATAGAAGCTTTCATCTAAGGAAAAATGTCAGAGAGTTCATCACAACAAGTTCAAGAGACTGAACAACACTTGCTCAAGGCTATACGGTCATCAAAGGTTGTGTATGTCTATGAGGATTTATCATATGCTATGCCTAGTATACCAGGCAAGTTGAAGAGGTAAAATACAAAACAACTGGATAGTCCCAAGGATTACAAAAACCAGAAGAGTGTTGAGGAAGAATGGAATAATATTCATGACCCATGCCTCACAATGAAAAACCCTAAGTCTTTAAGAGAAGTAGCCTGTGCAAGGATGAGGGCATCTCAGGAAACCATATCAACAACAAAAAAGGTATGGTACAATGGGCTTCAACAATACATGGTCCCACTGGGAAATTCAGAGATAGTTGATGTTGCCATTCAGCGTTATAACCCGAACACCCACTGCATCGAGGGTCGAACCTTAAATGTTAACATCAGCCCACAAGCCATTTGGCACATGCTATGTATCCCAAACCCAAGTATTAGAAAGGAGAAAATCGAGTCCTTCACTCCTGCTAAAGGAGAAAAAACATGCAAGGCGATGAAAAATAGCCCAGATTTCCTAATGGAGGAAATTGACAAGGAAATCCCTGGCGCTAAGCTACCAAGTATCCCGTTGTCACACGGTTCATTTCTTGAAGACATGTAGGATGCCTTTTTAATGCTAGCATTTGTGTGTGGCCACAACTCCGATGAGATGGTGGAAGCCTTTCAACTAGGTCCAACTTTCCAATTCCGTAGAAAACACAATATCTTCTGGTATGATTTCACCGAATTCCTCGTAGAGGAAATGATGCGGCAAATAGAAAATTACCTAGTGGAAGGGAAGTTTAGATTTCTCTCCTTCATGGTTCATATGTTCCTACATCAAAACCCCGACTTCTTTGCTAGATATTTTGAATTGTCTATTTTTTATGAGAAGCAGAGGAGGAAGCCAAAATCCACATGGACACCCTTTCTTTCCATGACATACGATTACTATACATTTTCAGATTATTTTATAACTCAGGTCTTGCAAGATTTACAAGGAGGAGGTGACATTATTTGATTCAACATAGATCAGACCGGATATATGCAGAGTTTCACTCCCGCTTGTGACTGGTTCTTCAGAGTGGATTTCACAATTCTCTGGATGCGGGGCTTCACTGATCAACCTTTTCTACTGCCAGCCTATGTCAAAAATAGGTGCTTGTGCTGGAAATGTATCAGCAAGTGTGTACAATTGATTATACCTTTTGTAGTAACCAAAGTGTCAAGAGGAAGGGATTCTTCACTTGTCTAAAGAATTTCAAAATAATGACTCTAGTAAAGAAGCGATTGCATCAGCTATTGCAGGATAAACTGGTTCATTTAGGGTTGGTTTTGGTATGTGATAAATGGGAGTACAACCCTTTCAATGATCTATTGTAGCCGCACATGAAGGTTACTCACATTCCTTGACCCTACTGGGAAAAGAGGCGCAACTTGCGAGAGGATAAGGATGAAATTTTTGTTGAACTAGTGCATATTTCCACACAGGATAACAAAGAGCCATGGCACAAGTTTTACTTTGTTGTGGCGGAGGCTAAGGATAGTGTCTAGATGGAACGCACCATGCAAAAAAAGTTTCAGAAGGATGAGGAATGGACTAATGAGAAGATATAATATTTTTGGAAATATCTCCAAGAGACAAAACAGTTGAATGCTCTTTATGGAAGCTTGAAGGATGACAAAGAATTTGAAAAATGGCAGGATGAGGAACATACCAACTCCTACTCCAGCGCCAATAAAAGCAATGACCCGGAAGGTGGGTCTGAAGAGCAAGAAGAAGAAGAAACGGTGACTTCTACATCCTCTACACCGCGAGTTAAAAGCTTTGGATAACCTACCTCTGTAGCCATAAATGTGTGGTTTAATATATCAAGTTCTTTGCATACACTCACTTGGGCTGCTAAGGCAACTAGAGTGTCACAACAGTAGCTAATAGTAATTACCGAGGCTAGGGAAACCCCACCCACAAAGCGGTAGTGGACGAGGGCCGCTGTTGGAGAGAGAACTTCACAAGAACCCATCGGAAGATAGGTGCTTGTAGCTAGCCAAGAGCTTGAAGAAGGAGAAGAGTTGCTAAAGAGTCAAGGGCCACCATCAACTAGTTAGTAGGTAAATTTTTCTCCTTCTTCTCTTGCTTCTCATTCCTTGGTATCCTCCACTATCTTCGTGGCAATCCCTGCCATGAGTGTTGGCCCTCTGTTTCCCACCTTTGATCCAACGCATGTGGGATGTTTCACCTAGTTCTCACAAATCACTCCACCTACCTTTACTCCTCTATGAACCCCTACGCCATTTGTTACCGCTCAAGCCTTCCTTGCCTCACTTTATGAAGGCGTACCCACTACCGACACCCCTACTTCTACTATTGCCACAAATCCTACTCTTCCCTCACAGCAAGCTAACTCCACAATGACAACTCCTACACCACTTCAACCCACAAGTCCTCTTGCTAGTTCACCAATTGAACCTTGGCAAGTAGTAATCCCTTCTTATGGTTCTCAAACCAAGCTTTGGAATGTGCCCCCTTCTCCCCACAAACTGTTAATCTCTAGAAAAAGAAAATGCCCGAGCCTATCAAAATTACCTATCCATATGCCCTACCTTTCGGTGCTCCTTTCATAGGTGGGCGAGTCTCATCGCTAGCCCTATTCATGGCACAAATTGACTCTGGAAAGGAGGCACATGCGAGTAGAATACAAAAGCACAAGGCCAAAGAGGATAGTAAGCCTACAGAACCAAAGATACAAACTCTCTATGATGAGACCCAACAAGTGTTGAAATTTGCAACCGTGTACCTGACAGTAACCAAGCCACAAGGGGAGATGCATCCAAAAGACCACAAATTTTATGCAATAGGGTTTGACATTAAGGTGGCCCAATCGCAGGATAAGGTTGAGCTTATGGAGGAAACATAGTGGGTGGTCACCTCCGACTTCCTTAAAACTGGTCACCAGCTGAAGAAAATGGATGAGCAACTTAAATTAGTAAGGGAAAAGGCTAGTTTTTTGGAGAAAAAAGGAGAAATCCCTGGAAGAGGATATTGCGCATTTGACAGAGAGGGCATTGACAACAAAGAATAAAAGAAACAGACTTCAGGGGGAGCTTGCGAAGGTTCAGGCTATTGACCCTGCTATGGTTAATGAGTTGTGTACTAAGAATCTGGAGGCAGAGAAAAATTTGTAGCTAAGGAACGAGGAGTTGGAGCAGCGTTACATTGAATATGATCAAGGGATGGCACAAAATAATGAGGCCTTAGAGCATCAGCAAGCTCAATATGAGAAAAAATTACAGGAGAAAGATGTTGAAATTGAGGGCCAAAAGGCCCAATTAGAAAAAGAACTTCAGGATATAAAGTCCTCTCTTGACATGCATTTGGAAAACCACTCCCGAGCCAAGGAAAATTGGCATAAAGAAATGAGGAGCTTCGAAGAGCAAATAGAGTCCAAAAAATGAAAAAGTGCGGAATTGGCCAAGGTCATTAACTCAAAGGATGTGGAGATTGCTTTTCTTAAAAGCTCTCTCTCAGCCTCCCTGTGCAGCCAGATCTTGTTCCATTGGTTAGGCAGTTGTATATTTCTCATTGGGAAAAGATTAAAACTTTTTTCCTAACACTACAGCCCACTCTTTGGTTCATCACCAAGGCAACAAGACTAATTCAGGAGGTTCATGGTACAATGGAGCAATTCCGTTGGTTTATCTCAGAAAGGGTTCCGGAAGCAACAAATCTACTCACCAAACTGTATTCGATCTTCGATGAAGACCTTGCCAAGGTAGGAATTGAAGATCAAGATGCGGCCTCCAAAATGGAAAACAAGTTTATCCATTGGCACTCAGTCTTCCAGTGCACTAAGGCGATCGTAGCTACTCTAAATCGGACAATGCCAAGCAGCATGCAGGAGAGTTTCTCCAGGTTAAGTGAGATGGGTCAGTCATCTCCATTCCTTGATGATGGCTCTATTGCTACAGCCGAACAGATTGCAGAAAGAATAGATGAGAAGGAAAATGACCTGGATGCTTTCCATAATTTCATCCATCCTCCCACAGCAGCTGACATTGAGGGGATTATTTATCCTCTTCCACAACTAATTTTTCATTACGAAGCAAGGACCGGTTTTCCTGAGACACTGCCTTATAAGGAAGTTCTCAACCTGGGTGGAACATAAGAGAATTTGCACAACATAGCAAGGCCATCCGAGGAAAATTGGCCACCTTTGCAGGTGGCTCATTCCAAGCTCTGACTCTGTCACTTGGTGAATGGCGCTCTAGTCTGTAAACTAGAGAAATTTTGGGTTCTCCGTTCCTCAAGCAAAATGCCACTGGTAGTTGCCAAAAGTTGTGAATAAATATTCAACAATCTCCCTTTAGGTATATTTTTTCTCTAAGTATTGTCCCATGCATCACAAATAAGCCACTTGGCTTTTTGCTAAGACTCTACTGCCCCCTCCACATGTTTTCTTTGCACTCCCCAGAGGTTTCCTTTCCTTTGCATTTCGGGAATCCCCGCTATGCTTCCACATGTCATCACTGCACACGATTGATGATCCCTTCCCTTCACTTTTGAGTAAAGCTCCGCCCATGCACCATGTGTCACCTTGGCACAAGTTTTCAACAATGAAAGATAAAGGTTCACACGGCTTGCGCTATGCTACCACGTGTCTCTCCAATGGGTTTTGTTTTTGGGCAATGGATAAAGTGAACCAAATACTGTGACTAGTCGTTGCATGTCATAATTACTTTACAAGGTGATGACACTTGTTGCTTGACCTTGTCGGGACCACCACAATCATTTGTAGAGGATGCACTCGAGCCTAGAATGATCGGATGCTTGGTTTCAAATCTTTTATGTTGCAACAACCTGGAGATATACTCAATTCTGCATCATTGTCGGAGATCACAATTTTTTTTTTGTTAGTGCTCTCTTAGACGGTGGGAGTTTTCAGCTATATATAATTCTCTCTGTTTTGAGTGAAGGGTCTGAATTTTGAAAAAGGAACACTGATTTTAGAAAAGACACCAGGCCTTTATTAATGTTTTTATTTATTGAAAAAGACTCTCAAACTGTTCCAATTGTTTGGCCTTTTTGTTCTTTTATCATATTTGATTATCTTTAGATTGTGTTGTTATTGTCTAATATTTCATTTGAGAACTTCTATAAATTGAATGCAAGTTTGTTGGTCTAGATCATGTCTTATAACTCTTCTTGGTAGTAGGAATGTATGCAATTTTATTTTATGTGAATGAATGGATTATCTATACTTTAATCTTTAGTTTCTACCTTTCTGGAACATTAAAAATACCAATTAGGCCCTTAGATATATGATTTATCATGCCTATCACTAAGTCTTGGCGCATTGCCTTAGATTAAATTTTATTTTATATATATGTTTCATTTTCTCTTTCCAAACCCCTATTATAGAAGAATTTGACTTCTTTAAAAATTTGGAGGTCACTCAGTTTAGTGCCAAAGGTCCGCCATAAATTGAGTTTCCCATAAGACATTGTTACCTTGTCAATTTTTGGCATCAATAGCCACCTCAACCTCCCTATCGCACTAGTGCTTTGACTCAATCCACATTGTGTACAGAAGCTCCTCCACCTACCATTTTATTTATCAACTCTTCACTCAATCTCTCAGGTGAGTAAGGGAAATTAAATAGTAATTAGCCCCTAATTACTATTTATAGTAAACCCTAATCACCCTTTTGTTTCCCATTTCTCCCCTACATCTCCATTTTCTTCCATTCCGTTGCCACTTTTCCTCATTTTTCCCCACCAATCTCACATAATGCTTATTTTTTTAATCTTTTGAGAGGCTTCCTGAGCCCCTTTTTCCTAACCATCCTCTCGAGGGTGCATCACTCCCTTTATATCTCTTTTTCTGCTATTTCTTCTATTTCCTCCATGTTGGGACATTTTCTCGCCTATTCCTTCTATAGATTTGGCTATATTTTTATTTTTTTGAAACATCATTATTTTAACGTTATTTTGAAGAGGGGAAAAATGTACACCTAAAATTGACCACTTGTGTTTGGTCAATTTTACCCTTATTCCATCTAATTCTCCTTCATTTACAAAAAAAATAAATAATATTTTATTGTTTAATTAATATTGACCATTTATCCCCTAATTCTTCTCAAGTCATAAAGTAATTAATCGATTTAATTACTTATCTCAGCTTCATCCCCTTCCTTCCATGAATTAAATAAATATTTCTATTTATTTAATTTAGTCATCACACCTCAGAGATATGAACTAAATAAAAATGATTTATTTCCCCTTTTCTCTCTCCAAATGTCCCATCCTCCAATTTTTCCCACTTGTCCACTAACCACCTACCCTTTATCCTAATCTTCACCTAACCCCTCCCCTAATCATTTTCACTTTCCTAATCATAGGATTAGGAAAGGGATAATCCCTTTCAATTTATTGCCTATCCCCTCACACACCTTCCTCATTAATTTTTCCCTTTTGGGAAATACCTCATCTACTTTAGGCACATGGGTCTTTCTTCCAAAAGTATCGAAAAGGAATTTTAAATTCCTTTATTCCCTTCCTTGTCAGGCATTGGGAATATAGGACAAGGAAAGCCTTTGTGACCTTGATCCTCTCCATATCCCCATGGTACCTTTTAAGGTACCATCTCCCTCTCAATCCCTCACATGGTGACACTTGTCACAATCCTATGGCTTGAGATACCATCTCCCTCACATCTCCTCTCATGGAGCCACTTGGCAACATCTCATGAGTGGAGATGTTTCAAGCATCCCTAGCCATTGATCTTCTCCCAATCAATCTAGCCCTCCATCCATCATTCCTCACTTCATATTCCAAAAACTTAGCCATTTTTTATCATCTTACAACTTTGAGCAATTAAGTAATGTTACGCTTCCAAAATTTCATTGAGCACATATCTAAATTGATCAACCATGGGAAATCTATGCATCAAGGGCTACACCATACTAGGTTTTCATTGAAATCTATGGAGGTTTGAGCTATCTTTTGTCCTAATCTAATTTTTTTTTGTATTATTGTATTTGTGTGGTTTTTATTGCATTTCCCATTCACTTTAGGCACATTTTCCTTGCACACACTACCTTCTTCACTATCTAGTTCAATTTCCCCTTCAATATTGGGTTCCTCAAATATGTCTATTTTTGATAGTATGGAAAGTGAATAGGTAAGTTTTGTGTTCTCATCTTTGTCCTCTATGAGGTTAATTTCCTCTATGTAAGATTTATCTGCATGATCCCCTAATGATATGTGAACTATTTTTTCATCATCTACAAAATAAATCTATTCTTTTTCTAGAATCAATGATTCCATTGGCATTGATGAACCATTGTAATCTTAGAAGAGCCTAGAATGTGTTGAAATGTTCTTTTATTGCTACTACTTCAAAATTTATTGTGTTGTTATATGGAGCCTAATCAGACTCAGAGGTTAAATTCTCCCCACTTTTATTAGCACGGTTTCCCCCCAAATTATTTAACGAGGATTTGGGGGCAACGCCCCCAAGATGGGGTCAAGGGGCAGCGCCCCTTGTGGGGTCTAGGGGTAGCCCCCCTGGTGCACTTCTTGTCGCAATACAAGGTGGGGTTGAGGGGAAGCACCCCCAAAACATCACACAACTTTTATTATTTTATAGAGGTATCGAGAGTTATTTTTTCTATTGACTGACATAAAAAAACCCTATTTTTGTAACAAACATAAGTCTTTATAAAATGACTAAGGGTTAGGGTTTCTGTTTATATTGTATTGTAGCATTTGTAGTGGTATTGAGTTGCAAGGATTGCTGGTTGTAATCGGTTTGATTTCCTAGATAATAATATTGGACTCTTTGTTGGTGGATGTAGCCCAAGTTTGTGTGAATCACATTAAAAATTGTCTCGCTGTTATTATTTTTGTGTAATTTTCATTCCTCTATTTAATCTTTATATGCATTTAATTGATATCTTCTGCATGCAATTCCTAACATATTGTTAGTTTGAAACCTTGTAGATTGACCTCCACATTTTCCCAAGTGCATGTGGTTTGCATGCCTAAGCCATCCAATAAGTTGATATTATAGGGAGTGTTTGTCAGCTTTGGCCTTCCTAGTTTTCCCCAAGTCTTTTGTGTTATAATGTTGATATTTTCTCCTAGGTCTACCATGATTTTCTTTAAAACCTTCCAGTGATTGAGATGTTCAGTTATCATTAGTGGCCTATTATTACAATCTTGGTTGGTTTGGTGTCTTCAGAAATTAGGGTGGTTGTTCCAGTGTTTGCCAAATTGTTATAATTTTACCACTAGGTTTTTATGTTGTACCAATGTGGCTAATTGTTTTAGTTCAGTCACCTTTTCCTCTAAAAAATAGCTATTTTATTCTTTTTTAATAATTTTTTTAATTTTTTCAACAATTTTATCAAGCTTTTCTTTGGTATCTATCATTCTACTTCATCTTCTTCAATATATTCTTCCCCTTCTTTTGTATCTACAATTATTTTTTGATTTTTGATTGTATTTGTCCCTTGGTGGATAATTACCACATTTTTTTTTCTTCTTATTTTTAGTTTTTTATTCTTATTTTTTGTGTTTTCTTTTTCTCTTGGTAGTATTCTTCAAAGATCTCTTCCTTTGTGGAAGTGTTAGATGACCAATTATCTTGTTTTGGGCATCTTCTTTCCCATTACAATTGGTCTGAGGAAACTTTTCTAATAACTCTTACTCCTCTATTGGGCCCTTAAAGTTCAACAACTTTTAATTGGGTCGAGGAATTATAAAAATATTGTTGAGGCCTTTCACATGTAAAAATTCAGTGATCAGAGCTCTCATAAAATGTGCACGTATTCTTCTATGGCTAGCATTCTATGGCATAGTTCCTTGTTTTACAAAATTTAAAGCAAGTTGTGTCATCTCTTCTATGGTTTCCTCTTCCATTTCCTCTTCCTCTTCTATAACTAGAGGATTTGTGGTTTTTTGAGTATTTTTGCAACGGTTTATTCTGCATGGATTTTGCATTTTTATTGTGTGTCCATGTAGGTACCCTATACCCATGGCCTTGGATGTATGGGGGCACTCCACGAGCCCTTTTACATATGTCATCTTGTGATTAGTGTTGTAATCACAATTTTAGTATTTTGGGCATTAGATAAGTTTATAGTTTGGGCACTAGTCTCTTGTATGGTTGTATTACTCTACATAATATATAGTACATTGTGTGGAGTTGATTCAATACTTTTTGATGTTCTACCCTTATGACAATGGACCTCTTTTCATCCTATGCTTTTGGGAAATCATTTCTTATGTTCCCTTCCATTTAACAACATGTGTACTATATATTTTGTTTCCCTTTGTTTTATTCTTCTTTTTTCATGATCTTCTGGCGTAATATCAATTGTTCAATTGTCAGTTATATTTTTTCTAGCACACCATTTTCTTTTTCTGCTCTCCTCTAGAGTTGTGCCTCAAAGTAGGCCAAATTTACTGCATTTATGTAAGTATTGAAGCTTCTAACATCTAATACAACCCTGATATATTTTTAAAGTACAGAGAGGAACCATTATAAAAAAAATTGTCAATGGTTCCTCCAATTTATAGGATACTTCCTTGAACCTTTTATCATATTCTCTTATTAGTTAATTCTCGTTTTCTTTGTATTGATTCTCCTTTTATTTGTACCAATTCTCTCATCTTACTAACACTTTCATATGGTACTTCTGGAGTGTCAAAATTCACTAATAATTCTTTCTTTACTTCTTCCCAATCCTTTTCAGGCTTAGGATAGGTTTTATTTTACTATTCCAATGTATCTTTTCTTAATGATGCCACAAAGTCAAGTAACTTAATTTTATCCCCATCAATATACTTACTTTTCCAAAGTGCTTTGAATAGAAATGTGTGCTCTATAGCTTTGGTAGTATCTTTACTAAATACCAGGAGCTTAATTGATGAATCTATTGCTTGCTTTGTGTTCTCTTTTTTTTTTTTTGTGGAGGGGTTGAGTTTCCTTCTCCTTTTTAATACTTCTTATTATTGCAGGCTTGTCTTATCTCCCCTTGTCTCTAACTAACTTAGTGTCAAAGTGTTCTTTACCAAAAATTAATTCACAATCTACTACAATTTGTTCTTGAAAACTCTTTCCTTTTTCTTACAGTATCTCCTCAATTGATATTATTATTGCTTTATATGGCATAGGAGATGGGTATTGGTTTAGAGGTTGTGACTCTTCATAATGGTGTTTCATGCTTGGTGATACCTTTTCAATTGTAAGTGGCATCTTATTTTTTATTGTTGACAATTATTTTCCCAAACTAAACATGGCTCTATTTTCTTTTTCTATTTCTTCTCTTCCCAATTTCCTCACACTTTTATTAACTAAATTTTCCAAATATTTTGTTGGATTTCAAGGTTTTGATGGAATATTCCAGATTATGTTTAAGTGTTTTGTGTGGTTCGTGAGTTGTCTTTGGATCAAAGGAAGCACATACTTAATTGTTTAATGGTGTTAACACAAGTTCGACCAACCATGGGTGTTTACACTAAATTTGGATATGCTTTAATGTTTGTAGAAGTGTAGCATGGTGTGTATGTGTATATTTTGGTTTGATTTAAGGTTTGTTGTGCTCCTCCTTTATTCCTCTCCATTGTGAGAATGTTTTGCTGCCGACCTAATTTGAATTTACACGTTTGAGGTGCATAGTCAACCTTGTGAATTATTTTCAAGGTTGAGGACCTAGTATATATAAGTGATGAGTTGATGGAGGATGCATGAGTGGTGTGTGTAATGTGAAGTGTTGAAATTTGAAGTACGAAAGTGCAAAATTTAGTGTGAGCTTTCATGCCTAAGACTATTGGAAATAGTGAGCAAAAAGTGTCTACATTCTACAAAGAGACTACAAATGTTCTAGTGAAGCAGTGGTGGAAGTTTCCTATTGTTGTGAGATGGATTTCTCATTGTAACAATTTGTTGTCGTCTTCTTTCTAATCTGGTGGTGAGCCATTGGTAGTGAGGCCTTCTTTTCTTTTGGGCAGTGATCCCTTCGGCAGTGAGCCCATTATATTCGATGTTGCAATTACTTTATATTGTGAGCTAATCCTCACTGTGGTTTTCTCTTCTTAGGTTTTCCATGTAAATCTTGTGTTCTCATGTGTTTGGATGTGTTTGCATTATTGTTTCTCACGTTTACATTATGCTACTGCATAATAAGGCTTTAATGGTTGTTAAGGGTTTATAGACTAAAGCATATTTGAATGTTAATGAGTGTTTTGATGTTTTAATGTACAACTAATTCACCCCCCCTCTCAATTGTCTTTGCATTCAATAGTTTTTTGTTTGGTATTTGCATTAATCCTTTATTTTATCCCACAATAATTATTGTACTTTTTATTTTGATAGGTCATGTATTTTAGGGAAAAATCCCCCCTTCCTATTCTTCATCCCCTATATTCCTAACCTCCTCTCACAAGGTTGATACCAAGGGGATACTACCACATACTATGAGAAAATTTTCATCTTTCCTTTCTTTATCTAATTTGAATTAGATTTTTTATTTCCTCTGTATTACCTAACCAAGGTCTTGAAAATGAAACCAATGTTATCAAGAAAATGGGGGAACATAGACTGGAGTAAGTTGAGCCCCAAGTAATATCTATATATTTTATTTATACCCCAGACTTAGTAATAAAGAGGGATCAAAGATTAAGTACATAATGTGAAACGAATAGACTAATAGAATAACATATTCATATAAATTAAAGAGTGATCATAACTACCATATATCTCCCAACTTCATACATACATACATACATACATACATACATACATACATACATACATACATACATACATACATACATACATACATACATACATACATACATACATACATACATACAATTAATTCATATTTCCATTATACATCATGTCTTATGTATCATATTATTCTTATCTTCTTCAGATAGCTTTCTATATCTATCTTTTATAGCTTATATAAATTTTCTCCTTTCTTACTTATAGTATGTTACATATTATTACTATCTTATACATATAGGATCCTAGCGGGATGTTTCCCTTAAATTCTACAACTCTTCTTGTATTTGACCTATCAAGTAGGAGCTCTACAACCCTTTTGTGGTGGTTTGCAGAGGATTTACTTCTCCGCTCTGTGCATTGCATCTTTCCTGCTAACGTTACCCGTGCAGAATGTTTGCTCACTAAATAATTATTTGACCTTTGTTTTAAAGTTATTTGTGATGACATTGACGTCTTTAAATTAAATATTTGATTGATCACCCAAAGCAATAATTAGGAAGCCATCTTTAACATCAACTTTAACTTGATCGAAATATCTTGACAACTTTCTTTGTTCTTGAATGTTTTTCCTAAGAGTTGGGACTTTCCATTATATTCTCTTTTTCCATACAATACATATGTTGTCATTAGCATGAGCTAATATTTTCTTAGCAACTAACTCGCCCATTCCCATGTCTATCATTTATTTCAAGTAATTATCTACCTTCAACCAATTGGTCTCTTCTTTCTTGGAGGCTATGAATTCTTCATTGATTTATTTCTTACTATCATCTATACCATCATATATTCTATTCATTTTTTCTATGTATTTAGATGTTTTAGTTATAAAACCATTGACCCAATCTTCAAGACCATAAAATTTATACTTCTAAACTTTTTCAATAATGTTTTCCCCCAATCAAGCTAGGATCAAAATTAGAACCAATTTAACCTATCATCCTAGTTGAAGTGTCTACAATAGATTTAAGACAAGTGGTAAATTCTAGTACCTTCTAACTAAGCTCATCCTTAGATTTATTTCCTTTTGCGGTCCTTTCTACTAACCTTGTGCAAATGATACTTGAAAGTTATGAATATCCTTGTCTCATGAAGGGGGTCCTAGAATGACTTTAGTGATATTAAATTCCTTTTCAATCACTTTCCTAGCATCCTTTTGAGCAAAGGGGTGATTAATTTCCACACACATATTCCTAGATGCACTCTCCAAAAACAACCTTGAAGTATTCTTTAGCTTTTTGGGTTGAAGATTTTGCTACAAGAAGTTAGCAATTACATCCTTTTTTAGGGTTCTCAATTTGTTAACCTTCCTTTCCTTTGACAATATTTATTGTAACCATGAAGTAGGAATAGCAGAGGAAGCGTTAGCAGGAGTTTCCATTGTATTAGGGAAGAATTAAAGTGATCGATTAAGGGGTGGTGTAGAAAAAAAAGACATGAGAAGTGGAGAGGAAGGTGTATTTAGAGCTACATGAGGCAATTGAGGAGAATGCAGAGAAGAATCGCTATCATCAAAAGAAGATGAAGATACCTAGACCATTTCTTCCTCTCTGACCTTTTCCTAAATAGTTTTTAGTTATTCTTTTTCTTTATCTTTCCTTTATTTTTATTGGAATCTCTACAAGTCTTCTAAGGACTTCTCCTAGGGGGATCTTCGTCTCCATCTCTGCTCACTCCTCCAAGATTTTAAATAGTTGATGAATATGGTGTTGCCTGGGAGGAAGAAGGATGTCCATGGCTTGTTTCACCTTGTTTCATAGATCCCTTTTTTTTGTAGTTTTGGATCTAGGATTTTGTGTTGCCTTCTTCAAAATCCATTCTTTGTTCTTTTAATAACAACAGTTGTCCTTCCTTCAATATTTTTAATTTCTTTATGTGATCAAAATATGTTTGTTCCACTAATTTTGACTTATCTTCATCCAAGCCTTAGATATCCCAATCTAAGTTGAACATTCCAACTTATATCAATGGCAACCTCTTCTAGTCTCTTCTTCTCACTTCAAATTTTTTATCATAGTCAACCTTGTAATCCTCTAGCTTAGGTACATGATGAAAGTCGAGTCTTAACTATAAGTTAATTTTTACAAAATCCTTGCTATCGAAGGGGAAATGAAACTCAAAGAAATGGAGCTTGTACTTCATTATGTCCCTTTAAATGTTTAAAGCATATGAAGCAGATTTTCATTGATGAAATGACAAGCCAATAGGAAAATAAACACCTATCTTTTTTCTTTCCCTAAATCTTTTATTCAACCTATTGATTTGTCTACAAAATTCTATGAGTATGAATCTGTCAGTAACATATTTGAGAAACTTGCATGGGAAACCATTGTATCCACCAATCCTTATATAAGTGAATCTCTAGATTTGAATAAAGAAACTTACATATATATTAACTAGTTGGGCATCCTTTAGGGATACTCTTATGCTCATGTCTCCTTAGAGCTACCAAGCCACCAACATTACAAATGCATCATTCACCCTTATGAAATGCTTATAGCTATGCTCCAATTGGATTTGGGGATAGTATGCATAAATTGGGGTGTCCTCATTGAAATTTCCTTCTCGGCATAACCCTAGCTAGACCCTCATACTTAGTGCTCTAATCTTAGTACAAACTATAGGTGTGCTCTAGTCTAGTTCCTCAAAAAATTAGAATACCTTTGTCTCAAGCACTTGATCAACGGTCCAAATTTTAATTTATAATTTTCTAATATAGCATCTCAATTGACCTCAAAGAGGTCAAAGTCCTAGATAAGCTCTCTAATCCCTCTTAGCATTTCTATTTCTCTATCTCAACTACTACAAATTTTATTTGCTTTAATCAATCTCAACTCCTTGTAAGAATCTAAGATTTAATAAAATAAAAAGCTCATCCTTTATTCCTTTAAATAAGGAGCACAATTTATTTTTCCTACATTACTAAAAAAATGGAAAAATAAAAATAAAAAAAATTGTAAACCTTGAAGTCAAAGTTCAATATGACATCCAAAAAAATTGCAAATCTTGGAATTAAAGTTCAAATTAATATCCATCTACCAAAAAGGGGAGATGGCCCAATCACCATACATGGTCCAATAACAACCATGTTCTTCTGCAACAAGAAACCTCTCTTCGAAGTTGAAGGATCAATTGTTGTTACATCCATACCTAATAAAAAGACAAGAAATATCTCTTTCCACAAGTCAAATCAAAGAAACAATCAATCATATAGTAGTCCAAAAACTTAATACACATGTTTCAAACTAACATTTTTTATAATTTTAAATACTCAAACTCACCAACAAAAACACAATTAAATTTTCACACAAATTTCATTTAAAAAAAATTAACCCTAAAAATGACAAATAAGTAGAAAAAAGAAGAAATCCTCCCCTCGCCCTCACTTAACAAGCACGCAATTTCTCTTCCGCGATTAACTCTTGAGACGCCTCCTGTTCTTCTAGAGCCTTGAAATATGTTTTATTTAATAATAATAAAAGGCAGGTTATCGTTAAACACAAAAATAATCATTTGCAAAGATACGTATTCAATCATTCTTTTGCGCCTATCGAGGCGGTGTAAAAACATGCGCACTTCCCAATTAGAATGGAACATTACTAGGTAATCATATTCCCAAGGAAAAACCCAAATGTTTACATACTAGTTTTGTTTTAATAAATAAATTAGAGTTTGTGAGTTTATCTTTGTGTGCTTAAATTTTTTGGATGGAAAATATATTAACGTCATTTAGTTATGTTTGTGTGGAAAGAAGAGATGCTGACGTAAGCGAGGAATAATATTGGAATCTTAGGATATTGACCCCCACATGGGAGGGACACACGAAATGAATGCATAGTGGAAATTAAATGTTATAAAAAATGAAATTTGTTTAAGGCAAACGTACCCTTCCATCTGTACACGCTTTTGTCATTACAGCATGAAAGTGAACGGGATTGAGTTGTATAACTTTTGATGAGGTCCCCATTCAACAAAGAGCGCATGTTTAGAAATAAGTACAATTGATTAACGCAGTTTAATTTATAAAATTAGTTTACTTTAGAGGGTGTTCAATGCATATGTTTTGACCAATATTTCTTTATCTACCTCTTTTTCTTAGGAGGGAATTGGTTTTGATGGGGCTTTTCAAGGAAATCTTGGAGATTGATTTTAGGGGATTTTAATAGTAGTTTCTTATATGGTTGGTTTTTTTTGGTAATGAAATAAATAATAAGATAAAAGGAGAGGTATTAGTAAGGACGGATATTATAGTTTATGTCAATTTTAAGAATATAATAATAGTAGGAGGTTCTCTTATAGCGATAATGTTCTAGAAAGGGTTTAGTTTGAATTGGTGTTATAATCATTTTCTGGACAAAGTGTCAAATTTTAAAAAAAAGAATTTCACTATAATATGTTTTAGTCACTATCAAAGAAGTGCAAATGCAACAACAAACTACTTAGCTAATGTGGAAATGTAGCAAAATCTTCTTGTATAGTCATACTATTTTTACTTGGTTAGATTTAGAGAAGCATATATGCCAACACCCTCTATGAACATGTTTTTCTCTTTATAATTTAATGTCATTGTTGATTTGATCCTTATTCAATTTTAGCATTCTTTACAGGGACTATGAAAATATATGAGAGATTAAAGTGCTTGGTTCACAAATAGAATAGTCAACCATTCCTTAATAAATTTATATCTTTAAACATTCTTCTAAGCTACTAGAATTGGCAAGCTATTACAAGATCTAATCACCATCATCTAATAGAAGTGTTACAATGAGATGATCAGCTCTTTAGGAATCTAGTATTGGTTAATCTCTCCAAAGTGCAAACTCTAAGTAGGCTACATGGGGTGACATTCATAAAGAATTAAATTTTTCACATGTTAAGATGCGAGGAATAGAGAGTACACTAGACCAACAAGATGTGAGAAAACATCTAGCAATTGAGCATAGCATGTGCAAGATACTCAAAACCATCTCACAATATAAATATTTTTATTAATAGTTGTATTATATGCTATTAAGGTTGTTGAAGGGGTTGGGTTTAAGGGATAAGAAGTTGAGTAAAATAATTTAAATATTAGCTTATTTCTCTTTATCGTTGGCTTTTTATGAGGCCATAAATAGAAATTGGTAATGTTATAATGTAATGATTGTATAAATATGTATTTATTCTTAAGTAGGTAAAATTATGAAAGTGTTTGTACACCATATAAGAGATACAAATTTAATTCAAAAATAAGGATTTGGCTTAAGTATACCTTCTAGCATAATATATAAGGTAATTATTTGACATGACTTTGTGAGAATCTACCAAGAGGGTCTCATATATCAAATTAGTGTCTCACTTGCAATGATAAGAAGTTTTTTTACTTTTTTTTACCATTTCTAAATATAATTCATGTAGATATTAATAGATACCTTATTTATAGAAATATAATATGATAACCCCAAAGAGTAATTTTTCAATTTTGGTGGTTAGATAGGAGATAGGTGAACAATTATATTTCTAGTTTCATGTAGTTTACCTTATGCATGAGCATTAATTTATTTTCTTGATCCAAACATGTAAAGGAAATAAATAATGACCGCATTTGTTAGGATAGTGTGATATTTAATTGTAATCCCAATGTATATTACTTTTATGCATCTCCAAAAATCTTGGAATGGGTACTTAGACACCCATGTTGTTGAGAGATATTATTTTATTAGCATTCCCCTTGTTGACTTAAAATATTAGTTGCTATGACATTCATGAAGGAGGTGGAGTTGGCAATGGTAATTATAATGTTGTTTTAAGTATATTCATCAACTTGGGTGTGAGAATTGACTAGTGGATCATTTTGCATTACTAGTGGTGTCCACAAGCATGCATAGGAGTGAATTTGGATGTGTACATTGTGATGTGTACCATTATGGAGGAGTTATAAGTATAATATGTTGATAATTATTAATAGAGGTTAATGTTGCTATTCATGACTCATTAGTACAAACATTTATTATTTTTAAAAGATCTTTTTTCATTTTAGACATTAGAGTTTTTTGTATTTTACCATGGTTTCATGGTACATTATTTTAGATAGTAGTTTTATGATGTTATTTTACAAGTAGACATATGCTACTAGATTAAAGGATAAGTGCAAGAATTTGGGTCCATTTTTTGGTCAAAAAGTGGAAGTGCTTTTATTAAATATCAAAGTTTGTCAGAGTTAGAGTAAAAACTTGAAGCACTACACATAAAATCTTTAAAATGTCTAGTAATACTACATGTAGGATTTTGAGTCTAGTTTTCAAATATGTAATTTATTCTAATACCCAAATAATACAAGTAAATTTTCTATAGCATGTACACAAATCACTTTTTTTAAGTCATTTTTTTAAGGCCATAACATGCATGTGTACAATCAACATAATTTGACCTAAATAAAAGGATTTTTCTAACTCCTTTTGAGGAAAGATGTGTATTATAGTAAAGAAGTTTGATGAGGATATTTTTTATAATTATTTTCTAAATATATATTTTTAATTAAATTTTTATTGTCCCTAATTGTTATTTTTGAAAACCCCTCAAGTATTACCAACATAATTTGACCTAAATAAAAGGATTTTTCTAACTCCTTTTGAGGAAAGATGTGTATTATAGTAAAGAAGTTTGATGAGGATATTTTTTATAATTATTTTCTAAATATATATTTTTAATTAAATTTTTATTGTCCCTAATTGTTATTTTTGAAAACCCCTCAAGTATGACCAACATAATTTGAGCTAAACTACTCATAAAATATTTTTTCATTGTACAAAGAATGATGTATAGATTGATGACATATATTTTTTTAAAGAATTTAAAAATTAAAAATTATTAAAAACTACTAATACCTAACATTTCAAGTGTATGGACCAGTTTCCTTGTAAATTAATCAATAAATAGAAAAATACATGTCCAATCATAAAAAAATACATATTTGAAAACTAGACATTGGCATCTAAAATGTGTTTTAATTCCATCAAAAAAATTGAAAAAAAATCATTGACCATATTACTAAAGTTAGTTTTTTTCTTGTTTTCATGGCATTGTACTTGCAAATCCAAGGTTGAGGGTTGGATTTCCAAGCCTAAAAAAATTGTGAGTTTCAAATTTTAAATTTTATGAAACTCGTACTTGCTCCAAAATGTGTAACCATTTTAAAAATGAGTGGGATTATTATGTAAATAAAAATGGGTACCCATTTTAAAAATAAAAATGAGTACCTATTTCATACAGGAGTAAATTTATGTTTTCTTGATCCTAAATGAGTGCTCTTTTTTTTACAAAACGAGTACCTAATCCTAAATGAGGGCCTATTTTTTATGAAATTGGTACTCATTCCTATCAGTAAATTTTTTTCAAGCTCAACACTTCCACTAAAATTGAACCCATTAGCTCGTACTTACCTTAAAGGGAGTTAGAATGTGTTAAATAATAAATTTGTGAGCCTCTCTAAGATGGTGGAGTTCTTTCTCAAAAGGGTTTCTTCATATAAATATAATGTTATGTGTTTCCTTATAATGGTTTGTTAGTTTTTATATTGTTGATTTAAGCATCTAGATTTACTCTTTAACGAGTAATACACTATTAAAAAAATAATTTTAGATTTGTATACACTTGAGAGAAGTTTTATTGTAATCTTTCTTCACTATACTTACCAAGATTTGATATTAGTGATAACAATTTTGTACAAATATTGGTACCTTTCTAGAAGTGTTGAAGGGATTTTTGCAACAAGGTGATCTTTTGTTTTTTAAGTGGTTTTCTATATTAGTGAAGGGATGAAAACCGTGGCCTCTACCTCTCATCCAAATATTAAGAAATTTAATGACATTGGGTATGAGATGTAGAAGCTAAAGATAGAAAATATTTTAGAAGAAAGAGATTAGTGTGAGCTTCCTATAAATGCAAATAAGCTATCTAAAGTGTTTGATGAAAATTATTAAAGTTGGACAAAAAGGCATGAGGGGTCATTCAATTATGACTTGTAGATTTCACCCTCTTGAATGTCTCCAAGGAGACCACTACATACAAGCTATGCAAGATAATAAGTGAATTTACTAAATTAAAAGTCTAACCAATCAATTATTTCTTAAAATATGGTTATTATTTAAATATTAAAGATGGTGATTCAATTACAAATCATTTAAATGATTTCAATTTGATTTTGTATCAACTATTTTTTATAGATGTTAATTTGGAAGAAGGAGATAAATATATCTTTGTTATTCACCTTAATACTTTTTTGAAAAAATAAGTATTTCCATTAGTAGTGGTGGTGTAGAGATCAAAATAGATAGTCTCATTTATTCTTTACTTTCAAAGGAGGTAAGAAGAAAATTCATTAATGATGGATTGAAGGATATAATATATGTTCAAGATTAAGGCCCAAGGATGAAAATGGGTCAAAATGGGATAAAAATAAAGATAGATCCAAGTCAAAAGGATGTCTGAATCCCCCATGGAAGAGTAGAGTAAAGTGTTGGAACTATAGGAAGAGATTCCCTATGAAGGAGTACAAAAATAAAAATAAAGTTTTGAATTACTCCATTTAAATAAATCTTCTAACGATGTTGATAGTGATGCTTTATTTAGTTTTTCTAACACTATTAATGATGATGCTTGGCTCATTGATTTAGGTTTCTCCTACCATATGAATCCTCACAATGAGTGGTTTACAATTTAAACAACTTTTGATGGAGAGGTTTTGATTTGTGACAATGATACCAAGCAAATTGTTGGTAAGAGAAAGGTACAATTATGTTTTAATGATGTGACCTACTTAAAATTATTAAATTAATATTTTGCATATTCTAGGACTTGTGAGAAACTTAATTTCTATGTCCACTGTACATGTGATATTTTCTAAGTCTAGTTGCAAGTCGATGAGAGGGAACTTAGTGGTAGTTAAATATTCTTGGATGGAGACCTTGTTTGGGATAAATGTCTCCAAAATTTATAACTGAACTAATTTAATTTTGAAAAATTAGGCAAACATGTTTTACAAATGGGATTAGTATATGTGTGAGCTTATAGACTAGACATGTACCATATATCCTTCCATTTTATACCCTATTTTATGTAGTTAGATATGGGAACTGACTATACTAAAAATTTAATACAATTTAGTTTTATGATGTTATATTAGTAGGATACCACATTAGATTGTTTTGAGAAAAGAAGATAATTTCCAAATTGTAGTTTTTCATTTATCAATTTCAACCATAGTTTTACCTCTTATATAGTTCATAAATATACAATATTTGAATATAAATTCTATCAATGTAGGTATAAATTGATAATTTGATAGAAAAAGACACCTCTAGGGTATTATAATTCATAAAAAGAGGGGAAAAATTAGGTCAATTTGTACCCCTTCCAATGGATTATCTCCTTGTGATCCTCTTTGCAAGTCAATCATTTTTGTATACAACATTGGGTACCCTTTTTTGGCCCGAGCCACTCTTAACCTCACTTAGGAACCTATAGTATTGTGATGATCTCTTCACACCTAATCATTTTTTCTATATAATTCCAATAATCCTTCTAGGAAAATAGGTATTCACCATGGATACTAACCACAAACCATGTGACCAACTAGAGCTTTCTTTAAGGTTTTTCAATAATGGAATATAATAATTATAACTTAAGTGGCATTTGTACTTTTCCAAGCTATATTAGCTTGATATGATATAAGATTTGAGTAATAATTTGAGAGGTCTTAGTGCCATGTATAATTCTATTGTGGTGAAATTTGATTATGTACAATATGGTAGGGATCAACATTCTCATACTAAGTACTTTTCCAACACTCATAATATAGGGATTCTTAAGTTAGATTCTCCAAAATTTGATGTAATAATTTTACTAGCTACTTATATAGGCCAAAATAGTATTTTATACTCCATAAAAATCTTAGAGGTTAAAATATTTCAATTGCCTCATTTCATTTAGAGAATAAAGATCTAAAATAGTATTAGTGGTTAGAAAAAGCACAACAATATATCACATGGGTAGAATTTTGTATGAAATTACTCACCTACTTTGGTGCAAGTACCTATCAAGGACTTATGGGGGATTTAATTAAATTGTGCCAAATGAATACAATAGGAGAATACTCGATTATGTTTGATAAAATTGACAATCAAGTAAGTGGCCTTGATAAAACCTTTTCAAAATTCATTTTATTAATGACCTTATGGAGGAAATTTAGGTTGAATTTCAATTGTTTAATTCAACTACACTCAAGTATTCTCTTGGATTATCTTTCTTAGCATAGGATTGTTGTATTGTAAAATTACACTCCTTGCAATTTCACCTACATTTTTACATCCACTTTAGTGTCCACTCCCTTAGTATTTGTGTAGGCTCATTTTAGCCCTTGCATCAACCTTTTCCCCCTGGATGCTCAGGACCCCTTTTCGACAGCTATCCTCTTTTGTCAACTTTGTGTTAAACTTTATGTTTTCCTTGTTCCCATCATTCTTGAGCATGATTTGTCTAGACACTAGTGTGCTACACGGAAATCCACACTCCACACTAGCATCTCTTGACATTTCAACATTTAAACGGTCGTTTCTAAGAATAGTTGCAACTTGTCACCTACCTTGGTCAACATAAACAACTCAGGATGCTTTGTAATGGCTTGAGAACCTTCTTTTCCCTCCTAAAAGTATATCTTTTCATTCCTATTTCTCTCTTCAAATTCTTCTTGGTCTCTCTCTGAAATAAATCTATTTCGCTCTTCTCTTTCTCTTGCTCTCTTTATTGCACAATGATGGGAATTCTGAAATTTTTTTGTGTTTCCAAATTTGAAATCCCACTTTTCTGAGCTTTTTGTTGAGTTGCATTGGTTAGGGTTTATTAAAACTGTGTTTAGGGTTTATCTTGGCTTGTAAAACCCTATAAAAATCTCTCTTTGATTTCCTTGATCCTTTGGTCTATTTTCGTGTTGACTGGTTGAGTTAGTTCCTAGTTGGTTAAGTTACAACTTGAGTCCTTATGTTCATGTGTTGATTTCCCCCATTTACCTTGTATTATCGATTTTTACTTTTCCTTGAAAATTCTTTTAATATTTCATTGTTTAAGCCTTTGAAATATGTCTGGCCAAGTTCCTTTTAAAACACATTTTATTGAAATATTTTGTCGGTGTTCAAAGTTTGAGTTATGCAAATGCCTTTATCAAATGTTATTCATCTAATGCTACCTAGGTGATGCCACCACCTTTAGAAAAACTTATTTTGCATGTACGAATTGTCTTCACTTAAGTTTTTGCACCCACTGCTTTACCTAAGCCATGTGGAAAAATCATATTGCATCGCTCACTTCCACATCGTTCTTTCTTCATTTCCCTCTAATCCCCTTCATGCAATATGCAATGTATCCATTGATCTTCATCCTGAGGAAAGGTGTCAACAACCTATCTCATTGCTCAATTCCTTCATATCACAAGTTTCATTGTTGGGTGCCTAGTGCTAAATGTGTTGTGCATTATTGGCCACGATTGAGACACGTGGTTGCATCTTGTTTCATTGCTTGGTTCCTTTGTATCATAGTTGTGAGTAAGTATCATATAAGCTAATATGTAAGATGTAATAAGAACATAGAAGCAAAAAGGGGAGAAGAATATACTCAGAGAATATTCTGTGGACAGGTGTATGTCTCTCATTTCATCATAATTTTTCTTTATATCGTGTTTGCATTTCCTGGACAGTGTAGGAAAGCATGATATACACTAGGCATCTTAGATCTCAACACATGTCATCATCTTGTTACATCACAATTATGCATTACAGAGTAATATGAAGAAAGTTTCGATGTGCAATGAACAAAGGGAAGAAAAGGTATATACTAGGAAGAATATTGCATGCTAGGTGTCAATGCTTCAACTCATCATGAGACTCCTTTGCATTGCATTTTCAACTTATTGAGCACAAAGCTAAAATGCGATGTGTGATGACCATAAAAGAAAAGTTCGCAACAAGGTTTAAAAGGTTGGGGAGGATACATGGAAAACTCTTAGCTCATTGTGAGACTTCTTCACATCACACTTTTATGAAGTGGCTTTTAAAGAAAAAAGTGATATGATGAGGACATGTGATGATCTTCAATCTTGTTTTAAAACAATTTGATCGATGGTATGCATTCAAATAGAAATGACTAACTGATAGATTGATTTTTTCACTCGTGTGAGTCATCCCTCTACAATTAATGGTGTATCAATCCAATTCAAATGAAATAAAGTGTTGAATGCTCCTTTTTTTTTCCATCTTTGCAAGAGTATTCAAGCATTTAGGCGAGAATGGAGCTCTAGACAAGCATGTTTAGGCGAAGAATAGCTAGGGTTTTCCTAAGTAAGTGATTCTCTTGTCCTTCTATGTAGAAATTTGATTGAGCATAAGAGTGAAAGGGTTGTAATGGTATATGGTGTAAATTGGGGTTAGGGATTTTCTCTGTTGAATTGTCAAAAGGAAATTGTTAAGCCCTAGTTTTATTTGAAGATAAATTTATGGAATTTCTACATAGTTTGAAGCAAGAATTGTATAGAACCCTAAAGGAATATTAAGCTGCTATAAAACCCTAGTGTTGAAGAAAATTGTGAAACCCTAGTCTATCAAATTATGAAAAAATGAGTCAATTCACTAGTTCATCAAAGGAAAAGCTTAAAACCAAGGGGATCAAGAGGGAATTTACTATATTTATGGAGGATGACCTTATGGAAATTTTCCCAAGAACCAAAATGATTGGAAAAAGGGATACTAGTGAAGGAATCTTAACTAATCATTTGCAAGATAGTGCAATGCAAGTGGGGAATATTATAGTTTCACAAAGTGGATGAGATATTCCAATATACTTACAAAAGGTCTGACTACCCCCAACCATCTAGCAATTTGTGGACATGTGATTTGGGAAAACTCATTGTACCAAGTGTCTTTTTGAAGTTGATTTAATAAAGAAATTGTAGAATGTTATGACCCTAATGCAAGAATCATCAGTGGAAAAAATGGGTCTCCATTGATTGATATCAGTAGAGTTAGATTGTAAGAACCTTCAGATTGAACCCCTCTACCACAGTGTCCATTAACTTTAGTGCACTTTTCCAAGAATATGAAAATGAAAAGTATGGATACAAAAATCATGCATTTCTAAGACATAGGAGAAAATATACAGGCAAGAAAGGAATGAGGTTTACCCCAAAGGAGTTTAAACCTTTTAATTGCATGATAGGTTTGAAAACTACTTCAAGAATACATACTTTGGCCTAAGATAGTTATTGGGGAAAACTTATGATTTAAGGATGCCAATATATTTGATGATGATGGCAATGGACATCCAAAACAAGTATTCCAATAGGGATTTTGATTATAATGCTTCTTATTTGGCTGAGAAAATCCACAAGTAGTTGAAGGATTTAAAGGAGCCCAATGCTCCATTAATATTTACACATTATTCTTTATTGATGCATATGTTTTTTTGGAGTGGAGAGAAGGCATGGTATAAATTTGTGGACCTAAGGACAAAAGATGAAAAGGGAAATGATTTTCCTATGTAGTTATTGACACATATTTGGGATCAAAATTTCCCTAATTCCAATTACACATCCTTTTGTAATGGGTTAGTGTATTGTATCTTGGAAAATTTGGGTTGTAAGCCAACCCACAAGATTTCAAGAAGGATCAAGGAAAATTTGAGGCCCCTGCAATTCAAGGCCAACACCAAATTAGACCATAATTGAGGAGATTGGTATCTCCACACCAACTGCATGGTTTTCAAAGTTTATGGTGCTTTGGTGTAGCCACATTGCTTTCCAATTTATGTGTTAGAAATACTTGCATTCATGGAGATCATGTGGTAGCTTGATTGCATGGATAAGGAGTTGTAGACACCTAAAAATGACCTAGGCCTGCAAGCTTCATTTTTACCACTTTTCGTCTTAGCATAATTATGACACTTTAATTATGTTCCTAACCCATCTTCAACTATTAATTAAATAATTCACAATTATTTAATTAATTCAGGGTCTTCTATTCTTCTTGATAATTAAATAAATAAATCATATTTATTTATTTAATGTGTCACTAATTATCTAAAGTCAACTCATAATTAAATAAAATTCTCATTTTATTTAATTAATCTTTGTCATTAATGTCCTCCTGATTATCAAATAAATATATTTTAATATATTTATTCAATATGTAACTAATCCCTAAATCCTCTCTGTTAATTAAATAGATTTTCTAATTTATTTAATTAATTAACCACTTCTTCTAATGATAAGTAGGAGGTATTTTTCCACAGCGTGTCAAATTATGATATTACACAGTTGAATCCTGATAGC
This sequence comes from Sequoia sempervirens, assembly GCA_007258455.2. Lineage (NCBI taxonomy): Eukaryota > Viridiplantae > Streptophyta > Pinopsida > Cupressales > Cupressaceae > Sequoia > Sequoia sempervirens. Next base: position 38,931 of record VDFB02033947.1, on the reverse strand, counting down.
AATATCACATTTCTTCTAAATTAAATAATTATTTTTAATTATTTAATTGTTGTATGTGACACTTCTTTATTTTTAAATAAAACAATTTATTTAAAAATGTCTCACATAGTTAACTGATTCTTCTTTTAGTAATTAATTTCAAAAATCAATTCCTCCTTATCTCACAAAATCCAATTTTTGAATTAACTTAATTCAAAATGGAAATATTCTTCTACAAATCAAGTAATTTCTAAAATTACTGATTTTCTAAAATCCCATCTTCTTGTCTTTTGATTTTTTGCTAATTCCATCTCAACTGTCACATTTATCTTTGATTTAATTTATTTAATTAAATCTTATTCACACATTTGGGCATTTTTCCCTAACCCTAATTGAGAGTTGTCATTTTGAATCTTAACCATTGATTCTAGGGTATTTTCTCAATCTCTCATCTCATCCGTCCATTCGAAATGACATTTTCTACAAAATGCCATTTTCCTCTCATTTTTCGGATACACACAGAGATATTACACACAGGCACATGATATACTTATGCATTGACATACTTAGATTTATTCATAGCAATTGTAGCACTTATTTGTCTTTATTTTGTTAAGTCTTAGCAATGTTTAGGCATAGGCATTGTCAATCATAGTCATAGGCATAGAAATTTGTGCAAATCCTTCAAAGCTTGTTGTAGGACTTAGACTAGTATTTTCAAATTGCTCGCACGTCAAATATGAGGGCAACACATCAACTAGCAAGCTAGAAGGTGTTACAAAAGTGAAGCATGGAGGTCTCGACGGTTTTTGGGTATAATCATTCTTTATTTTAGCTTTCATTGTGTTTTGTAATTACTTTGGGTTTATTGTCTTTTATTGATTTGCTAACCTCTAATCAAACCTAAAAAATTAACCCTCAGTTACATTGGTGAACCCGACATATTTGAAAAAAAAAAAAAAAAAGAGCAATTTTTGTAGTTGGTTTCTTTTTGTTGCAGGTTTTGTTTGTTTTTTGTTGCAGGTTTGGCATCATTTTGGATAAAGCCTTAGTTCCCAAAAATTTGACCATAACTTTCAAAGGGCTATGTATTTTCTCACAAAAAAAATTTTGTAGGTTGGGGACAACATCACGCACTTTCAGTCCAAAAATCATAATTTTTGGATCTTTTTTTAAGTTTTTATAATTTTTTTGCTGTTTTTCATGAAAAAATAATTTCGAGAGAAAATAATCAAAATTTTCAGATATGTTTACATTTCTGGAAATCTCTCTAAATTTTAATAGGGGTATGTTCTTTATCTTTTAAATTTGGATGTGAAATTATTAGTCAAACAACAAATCTTTTAAAATTGGGGTTTAAAAATGATTTGATTATATCTCACCCACGGTTGCAGATCTGCTCACAATTTTTTTTTGCAGATTTGGGATGACATCAGACGACTCCAGTCCAAAAATCAGAATTTTTAGAGCTGTTTTGTGTTTTTTATAATTTTTTTATGATTTTTCATAAAAAATTAATTTCAGGTGCAAAACATCAAATTTTTCTGATTTACTTACATTTTTGGAAACCTCTTGAGATTTTAGATAGGATTTATTCTCTGTATTTTTAATTTTACTATCAAAAAAATTTCTAAAAATCAGATTTGTCTTGACTAGCTAACCCTCTAATAGTAGTGATCAAGTATCTTGTTAGGGTTTGTTGTTGGTTTTGTGCATGTGCAGAAAATAAACACTTCAAAGGACACATTGGATCAAGTGGACAAAAATGACACATCTAACTATTTTTGTAGATCAATAGTCGAAGATCATTATCAAACTACTAATGTGTGGTCTTGCAGGTTCGAACATCAAAGACTAAACATCAAAACAATGTGCTTGTCTTTTTCTTAGTATAATACACATTTCATTTTGATGCAATTAAAACAAACTTGTCTTTCTACTATGTCTGAGTGTGTTTGCAAAATGGTAGGTGAGTATGCTCTCATCTTGTGAAAACTTGGTGATCAGAAAACCAGACCCATTTTTATCTGTTTTTAACCCCACGACTTAGTATATCAGAGTATCCTCTCCCCTTGCACTTTTGGGCGAACTTGGGTGTAAGAGAAATGGTTACTAACTCTAGAAATTGGGCCTGCCTAGGGATTCCATCACCCCAACGTGACTCAAACTGGCAACGGAGCTAAGTCTAAGCTACCCCCGACCGGTATATAAATGTGAATCTTAAGGGAAAACCTAAGATTACGAGTGCGGATGTGTCATACGGACATAGTAGTACTCCCTTAAACCCTGTTGAGCTTAACCTCTTTAGGCTGGAGTGCCACCTAATTGGTGATTAATCTCTTGCCCCATGTATGGCCACTCGAACGGGGGTCCCGAATTAAACACCTTTGTGTAGTAAGCCAAAAACCTTCTATTTGCTAGCGCAACACCGGTCGGTGTGAAGGCATCCACACTTTCACAATTTGTAGTAGAGGTGATCAATCTGCCATGGGAGTTTCATGGGGGTTGGAAGCTTGGTTGGCCTGAGAAGAGAGTGCACTGTAAGGGGGAGCTCGTGCAACCAAGCTTCTGAATTCACACGCTACAGATATGCGGTTGGGGAAACCCACATGGAATCTAGCGAATATTGTCCTAGCCTAACCTAGGATTGTATTTGTCTTATGTACGCTTGCTTACATTCAAAACATTGTGCTTGTCAATTTTTTTCTAGATTTTCAAACAATATACACAACATTCACAAACCTGGACACAAACAATCGACCTTAAACAACTGACTTTTCAACAAAACATCAAAAAACAATCTCAGTCCTCATTTTGAACTTAGACTTTGAATTGTTCATCTTAGTCATCATTTTGAACCTAGACCTTGCATTTATAACATTAAGTCCTTAGTCAAACATCATCATCTTAGTCCTCAGTTGACATTTTGGCTTTGATCACCTTGTCATCTTACATCAATCATTTCCTTAGAAAAACGTTATCATCACCTAGTCATCCTAGTTGACATTTTAGGAAACATAGTCTTGCATTTTCATGCTTATCGAAAATCCAAAAAACATAGGTTGTCATCATCCTCATATTTAGTTGTCATTCTCATCATCCTTATCTGAGCAATCCCTTTTTATTGTTGAGACTAGGCTTCAAAGATAGAAAGGACAAATGGAAAACTTTGGACAAGATTTCAATCCCAACATTGATAATAACACTTATGACACAAACCAACATTGGACTTTTTCTGACCCATTTCACAACATGAACATGCAATCTTCCATGAGCATGTCATCTTCATCACGAAACCCTTCTGAACCATTCATACAAAGAGACCAAAATGGACGAGTATATGCAAAAGACTTAGAAGTTGCAACGCAAAATTCTGATATAGTCTCCTTTGTAGAAAACTCAGTCTTACACAACCCTCAAAGGTATCTAGCCATGCTTTTGGACCAAAAGGCTAAGTTATTACGAGGCTTTGACATAAATTCTTTGCCACCTCCATTAGTCTACCCTCACCATCAACAGTCACTTGACATAAATCCTACCAGTAATTCACAACAAACGTCCACTTATCACCCTTATCCTAACCTTGACAAGGGAAGCCAACTATCCACTAGTCCATTCCAAAACTCCACGCCATATTCTGACTCTTCACCTATCAAGCCCGTCCAAGTCTACATGCCTTATCAACCATCTAACAACTCATGTCAAGTCCTCACATCATACCATATTAATCCAGTCCAAGACTCCATGACATATCCAGTCCAAGACTCCATGTCCTATCCTTGTCCCTCACATGCTAGTCCAGTCCAAGTCCCCATGTCCTATCCTAGTCCTTCATATACTAGTCTAGTCCAAGTTCCCATGTCCTATCCTAGTCCTTTGTCCATTAATCCTTTTCAAGTCACCCCCTCATAAGCCACATCTAGTCATGAAAATTCTATCATAGTACAAAGTCACATCCCATCCTCTACACTTGAGGATACATGTCAAAACGAAAGCCCAAAGCATAACCTTATAATGTCACCCTCATGTCAAGAACAAGGTAGTCCATCCCATGACCCTATCTTAAACTCCATTCAAGGATTCCTTCAAGACAATCATGGAATCCAAAGTACACCTACCATTGACCAAGAATTCCAAATCCATGACAACCCCATCTTTGACCAAGACCCTACCATTGACCAAGAAATCCAAAACGATCTACTCCTTGACCTTTATGCCATTCATGATCAAACACTTGACGACCCTATAAAGGCCTCGACTATTGACACTTCCCACGATGAGACACTTGCCTTCATGGGACATAGATGATATTCCTCTAGAAAAAGAATCTTCCACTAGGGACATGCTTGCATATGATCAAGTTATAGCTAAAATCATTGGACTCTATGACACTAAACATAATGATGGCTTCGAAATTGCCTTGGAAGCACCAACAGAATCATCTAAACCTGACATGTCACATGATCAAACCAAAGATATCAGTCAGAAATATGTCCAACATGACAATGAAGCTAAGACACTTTATCAACTAGGGCCATCTATCTTCATTAGAGCATGCTTTCTCATAGATGAGAACATTCCAAGTGACAATGGACATCCATAGACATCATGATGGGTTAGCATCTTGCTTTCAAAACAATAAATACCTCATCACCAATAGAATCTGTCAAAGCATGCAATATCAAGGCAGAGGACTAGGCATACATGAACAAGGCATTTGAGAACCAATACAACTTTAGGAAAATTGCAAATATCAAGGTCTTGGGTATTCTTCAGTCAGCAAATCAAATGATGTTAGTGGTACTTCCTCGATATTGGGGGAAACTTTGTCAGAGACGAACGCCAAAATGGAGTCCATGAGAAATCCTTGTCATAAGATTGCTGCCAACACCCCCTCCACCCACACCATGAACTGCCATTCCATCATAAATAAACCTTCCCTTTGGAACCAACAAAAACAAAAGTCTTACAAGTCAAAAGATCAAAATCAAATGTCAAAGGCCATTGAATCAAACAAAAGGACAAGTGGACAAATGAAATTAAAATAGATCCCAAAGAAAAGTGGATCAAGCAAAGAAAATGTGTCAAAAGAAAAAGTCAATAGATATGCGGAACCACAAGACAAGAGGACTCCCACATATAACAAATGTCCACCTCCTTCAAAATGGTCATCAAACAGGGCATCTAAGAGTGTTGGTTCCAAATGCCATCCCTCCAAAATCCGTCATACACCATACCAAGTTTGGAGAATAAAAAGTGATTCATCCAAACATCCAAAAAACCTTTCCATGTCTACCATCATCTGTCGTAATCCTACATCTCGCCTAAAGTCCAAAAATCCCACGTCACAAATCCATCACATCATGGCAGCAACTCTTTACCACAAGGACTCTCATGACACTCTATTGCGATGTGCATATTCTAATAAGGCCAACTCTAGTATAAGAAAGGATCACAATGACATCGATCAGTTGTATGCAAGCGGTATGATCCTGACAAGACAACTCCTTTAGCAAGGTCATTATTGGCATATCATGGCACCAGTCTCTACATCAGCACCGTTAGTGGATTTAGAATAGTCAGTGGTCATCTAAATCATCCAGGCTATCCACAAAATTAGAAATACAAAAAAATTGAAAAATATAAAAAATTTGTCACCCTGATGAAAATCTGGCAAACAGGTGTCTTGGTGACACCAAAAAAATCAAAAAAGTCAAGAAAATAGTAAAGAGAAAAATTTAATCCAATGGTGAAAACTTGGCAAATGGGCGCCCTAGATAAGTACCATGATGAAAACCTGGCAAACATGCATCATGTGTAAAATAAATCATCTATGTGGAATTTTACACTTGGGGGCAAGTTGTCTCATTTCCCATGCCTTCCTCATGACATTGACGTCCACCTGAGCCGTCTCATTTCCACACATTTTTCCCACTTCCCTCGGTCTTGACATAAAACTGGAACACATAAATCATGCTTTGGGAAAACTCTTGACATGTCTATCCTTCAGTCATACACGATTCACGAAATATCATGTCATTGACCGTCATAGTCTTATTGTCCTTATACGACATAGTGCTTGAAAATCATATGACAATTCCAATAGTCTCATGTCTCCCGTCTTTTACCAAGGCCACCCCCTATTCTTTCATGCCTGTCACCTATCTTTGCTTTCCCTTGTCAAACAGTCTAAGGATAATCATCATCCCATCTAGTCCTAACCAAGTCATTCCAAATGCAATGAGTCTAATCCATACAAGAAAATTATCCAAAATTTTACTTGACTGCGTTCCTAGCCTAGCTGTAGACCTCCATACTTTCATCACATTATCATCATCGTCCTCACGTTGTTTCAAGATGCGTCCTTCCCACGTCAAACAACATTGTCATCACCTGTCAATTGGTATTCAGCTTGACTAGGGGCACAGTCATGTTTGTCCTTGGATTCTCATGTGTAGGAATCAGTCATATGCATTTTTCACGAACCTCTTAAACGTCAAAATCCAAAAAAATCATAAAACAAAAAAGAGATAAAAACATCATAAAATGTCTTGAAGAAAGACCTAAAAATCATAAAACGTCCTGAAGAAAAACACAAAAACATCCAAATCAATGTCAAAATCCTAAAAATGGAGTCAAAGTCATGTCAGTCAGTCCATGTCATTGTCAAACTACATTGTCTCTGCGCATTTGCTATGTAGGCAAGGCCATCAGTCGATGAGTCCCCGAAACATTAGGTTAGTCCTTTTAGGTTGGTCCAAATAAAATCATGGCATTTTTTCATAATCGTCACATCCGTCAAATAAGTCATACGTAGTCAAACTTAGACACAAGACAGTCATTTGAAATGTCAATGTCAAAATTGGTCAAAATCAGACAACACAGTCCAATCAATCATACAATCAACATCAGTCAACTTGCCAAAACATATTAATCAAAACAATGTCAATCTCGTCACTCTTTGGCCCTCTTCAAGATGTGTCCTTCTTGGAGTTAGACCTCGTGAAAATGTCCTTTACCTTTTCAGGATGTGTCCTTCCTGACAATAGGCCCCATCAAACTGTCAACACTGTCAAATTGGCAAAACCCTTAAACTATCCAAACTGTCAAATCGATAGGAAATCAATCTTTGGCAAACAAACATTGGCAAACAAAATAAAATAGTTGTTAATCTTTCCGGTCTATCTTGTCTTATCTTTTGACTATCTTGGCTATTTTTTCTTATCTTTTTACTGTCTTTTCTTTGTGGTCATGTTACTAGCTACCTCGAGGATGTCCCATGAAGGATTTAGAGGTGCGATGACGTCTCCTGGCCTATTTTATTTTCTTTGACTGTTTTCTGTGGATTGTCTTGACAAAAAGACTAGGGCAACTTCACCCTTAGTATGAGTTAGGACATTCCTTGTCTGTGACTGTCTGTTTTTCAAATGGATGACCTTGCACACCTTGGTCTACGTCATATCATGGTGTTTGTTGTCCATTTGTGTCATTTTACCGCCCAATGATGATTAAGAGCAATAAATATTAAAGTCCAACTGCAAGTTTTGAAGGATTCTTTCATCTGGTCTGCATCTTCATCATCCATATATTTTGCACTAACATTCCTTTGTCTCTTCATATTCTAAGTCTTCTCATCAATTTTGAGAGCACACTTGTGTTCTTGGAACCTGTCTGTCCTCTCGAGGGGGCATACCGCAACCCTCCTCGTCATTCTTCCTCATCTTATTTTGCACTAGGTCATATTTTTGACTTATTTTCTTTGTCACAATGCGATATGCTACATTATGACAAAGAGGGGCAAATGTAGACACCTAAAAATGACCTAGGCCTGCAAACTTCATTTTTACCACTTTTCATCTTAGCATAATTATGACACTTTAATTATGTTCCTAACCCATCTTCAACTATTAATTAAATAATTCACAATTATTTAATTAATTCAGGGTCTTCTATTCTTCCTGATTATTAAATAAATAAATCATATTTATTTATTTAATGTGTCACTAATTATCTAAAGTCAACTCATAATTAAATAATATTCTCATTTTATTTAATTAATCTTTGTCATTAATGTCCTCCTGATTATCAAATAAATATATTTTAATATATTTATTCAATATGTAACTAATCCCTAAATCCTCTGTTAATTAAATAGATTTTCTAATTTATTTAATTAATTAACCACTTCTTCTAAATTAAATAATTATTTTTGATTATTTAATTATTGTATGTGACACTTCTTTATTTTTAAATAAAGCAATTTATTTAAAAACGTCTCACATAGTTAACTGATTCTTGTTTTAGTAATTAATTTCAAAAATCAATTCCTCCTTATCTCACAAAATCCAATTTTTGAATTAATTTAATTCAAAATGGAAATATTCTTCTACAAATCAAGTAATTTCTAAAATTACTGATTTTCTAAAATCCCATCTTCTTGTCTTTTGATTTTTTGCTAATTCCATCTCAACTGTCACATTTATCTTTGATTTAATTTATTTAATTAAATCTTATTCACACATTTGGGCATTTTTCCCTAACCCTAATTGAGAGTTTCCATTTCGAATCTTAACCATTGATTCTAGGGCATTTTCTCAATCTCTCATCTCATCCGTCCATTTGAAATGGCGTTTTCTATAAAATGCCATTTTCCTCTCATTTTTTGGATACACACAGAGATATTACACACAGGCATATGATATACTTATGCATTGACATACTTAGATTTATTCATAGCAATTGTAGCACTTATTTGTCTTTATTTTGTTAAGTCTTAGCATTGTTTAGGCATAGGCATTGTCAATCATAGTCATAGGCATCGACATTTGTGCAAATCCTTCAAAGCTTGGTGTAGGACTTAGACTAGTATTTTCAGATTGCTTGCACATCAAATCTGAGGGCAACACATCAACCAACAAGCTAGAAGGTGTTACAAAAGTGAAGCATGGAGGTCTTGACAATTTTCGGGTATAATCATTCTTTATTTTAGCTTTCATTGTGTTTTGTAATTTCTTTGGGTTTATTGTCTTTTATTGATTTGCTAACCTCTAATCAAACCTAAAAAATAACCCTTAGTTACAGGAGCACTTCAAGGGTGCTAAGAAGGGATCTTTTATCCCAATTCATTTTTCCCATTCCAGAGTAACATTAAAGGAGGGGTTGGAGATTTTTTTTGATATTTTAAAATCATATAGAATGAAAGTTGAAAAAGTTAGGAATTGTGATATGGAAGGGTTCATTGACAGGGAAAGAAAGAGCAGAAGTAGGTCTAGTTTTTATCATCATTTCCTATATACTGAGGATGTAATCATAAATTTTCCATCAAATGTTGAGGTCAATGAAAGAAAACAATCATGGATTCACATCAATAAAGTTGAAGAGAGAAGACTCAAGGTGAATCCTTTATATGTGATCCCATATGCTCAAATTCATGATCCTTTCCAAAAGGCCATGAAGATGTTAGAGGAATACATAAATGGTACTTTCATGAATATGATAAGGTTAGTAGAAGAAACAAAAAAGAAAAAGAAAGAGGAGAAAATAGCTAGAATTCAAGGTATGCCAACTCAATCTACTACTCAAGGCCCTTCTATTCAACCAATAGAAATTGAGGAAAGACCAATAGATCAACATCTTGTTAAATATTCTGCTCAATCTAAAGGAGATGATAGTATGGAGGAATAATCTACAGAGCATGTTCCTAGAGAAAAAGAGGTGCATCAAATATTTCCTTCCCCCCAAGTTCATGATGTGATGAATTATTTTGTTCCTATTGATAGAATAATGACAAATGTTTATGATGAAAATAATCCTGTTAAGGAGGATGTTAGGCTAAAATCCTATGAAGAATTTATGAGTGATGAATCCTTTGCTCAGACAAAGGAGTTTAAGGAATTTATGATTCAAGTAAAAAGTGTTGAATTCAAGGATAGAATTGAAAAGGAAAAAGGAGTTGCTCCTTCAATGCATGAAGAGATTGAGAAGCAATAAGAAGAGAAAATAGAGAAGGAAAATGCAAAAATCTCCCCTATTGAAGGAAGATTACTTGTTAAGAAAAGTGGAATTATTTTATTACCTGGTTGGGATCTAACTTTTGCAATTACCTTAGACACAATCAGGCATGATAAAGAAGCCTTTATTTCAGAAGAATAATATGATAACAAGGTGTTTGGTTTAGGTTTTAGCCCAAGGTTACACACATTGACAATTTGGTCCATGCGACCAAATACTAGAAGACCTAGGCTATAAGATCAATGGGAGACATAACTAGAGAAGTTCTTGTGAGAAGAGCTTCTAAAATCACTCTAACATAAACAACTAAACTAACTATGCATGCTACCATGCTAAGTGCAAATACTACAAAAATAGCTCAAGAAAGATATGACTAGTTGGTAGCCAAATTCAATAGGTTACAAGAAGAATACAATAAGATGAAGGTCAGTTATTCTCAAGAAAGGTTAGTGGCACCTAAAATGAAAGACCTTCCACCTCTCACCTCTTCATAAGAATTCTCATTACAAGACAAAGAGACTTTGTCTCTCATAATAAAATGGTCAAAATAAGAGTTAGATATGGTGAAAGAAAATGAGAAGAAATCCATGGACGAAACAAACAAGGTGGTGATAGACATAATTGATGATGTTCTTGGGCATGGGATTTCTTGCATTCTACATAAGCTTGACAATGTTTGAATGCATATAAGAATGTTCATGAGGCATATAAGAAACATTTTGAGCTTCGAGAAAGTTTCCAAAATGTGTGAAGTAAACATAGTACTAGAGCTAATGCTTTGAAGAAATAATGAAGAACATGGAGAATGATCCAAAGGAACAAACCAATTTTCCCCAATTACTTCAAGCAATTGGATTGTTGGGAGAGATTTCAACCTTCTAGAGTAAATTAGATTTGTAGTTTAAAATCAAGTTGAAAATTTTCAGGGACATGGAGACAAATGAAATGCCTTAGATTCTCAGTGAGGTAGGTGAGCTCAAAGATTTTACTATTGGACTTAGGGAACACTGAGAGGGGGTGATCAGTGTTCAGCAAATCTAAATTTTAAATCCAGACCTTAAACCATTTACAACACAAACAAAAATAAAGATGCAAGCACATGAACAAGATAATCAAAGCACCATAACACCAATATTTTTACATGGAAACCCTATTAGGGGAAAAACCATGGTGGAGATTAATCCACAATTATACTCTATTAAAAATATGAATAAAAGGGAATGCACATGCATTTAGGCACACTACCTAGAGCTCACTGCTCAAAATATGGAAGGCTCATTGCCTTACAAAATGTTTGTATTATAACAAAATGTTGAACTAAGAAAATAGAATCTCCAAATGCTTGGATTCAGTTCCGGTGAAGCTCAGTAGACACTCTTCAGCCCTTCCGACTGATTTTGTATTTCTTCTCTTCTCTTCTCTATTTTTTTTCCCTACTAAAATTGTGCAAAGATCACTCAATCACCCTTCTAATACTCACACACACATCTTTTATGCTCTTCACACACTTTCACACACTTTCACACTTTCTTTTTTTTTCAAAATGAATTACTGATCTCATATATATATCCACTAACAAAGATTTCATTGGTTCAAGTCAACTTTAACAAAACATGAAGTATCCTTCAATGGTTGGCTCAAATTAAATTTAATGTGCACCCATCAAAGTCAGCTAAGAAATAGCTAGGACCCAAAAAAAATAACCAACACAAGAAATAATTAAACAATTACTCCTTATACATCCGCGACATGCGACATTCACTAGGTCAACCACAATGAGCAAATAAATAGAAAAACATCTTGCCAAAGCATCCAACCAAATCTCCTAACACATATACTGATCAATGTGACACCACTAAACTTAACAACAAGATAGTATAAATGCTTAAAAAACTCTCTTAGAGATCCACAACTCAAAATGATGATCCAGTGAAGCATACATATCGATATACTGACCGGATACCCTATTCTTCATACTCTCTGCCGGTAAAATACTATTCACTACATTTCCTGCCGGTATGAGAAAATTTTGATCTGTAGACCAGAGGGATGAATTAGGTTGCCATCAATGACAACATTAGAAGCCACATGCCATCAAGCAAGCCATATTCCAACAATCTCCCCCTTTGGCATTGATGGCAACACTTAGTGAAAAATGACTAAGTGTCAGAATTCAAAATTTCAAAACTTAAACTCCCCTTTAGAATGATAAAGCATTTTTCACTACTCTCCTCCCCCTTTGACATCAATGACAAATATATTCTTCACTAAGCTCTCTCCCCCTTTCAAAAATTCAAATTTTGAAGTACAACTGCTACTTAAGTTAGAAAATTAACTTGTACTTATCTTTCACACCTAGAAGAAATTTATTCCATGCTTCTATAGAAATCCCAATGATTAAGATCATGCTATTATTCTTAGATGTCTTGTTAATAATTTGAATGAGGGATTTCAAGATTGTAATTGCTTCTTCTAGTTTTTCTCCTTTCCTTAAGACCTCAATCAACTGCTCCAACTTGTATTCAGTCAGATTCTTGACTTTCCAAAAGGTGTCCACAAGAGTGTTTCAGGTAAAGTGGAATTTTGCATGCTCAGACTGCAATTCTTGAATCTTTTTCTTAACTACTCCATCATGGTCTTGAAGCATATTGTAATATTGACCAATTTTTATCAACTCAACTTCAATTTGCTCTAGTTTTTCCTTATACCTCCCAACAACATGAGGCCACCGAAGACAATAGTTGTAAATGTTATTAGCTGAATTAATGCATTGCCTCAACTCATTCATTTTATTTTTTAGTTTGGTAAGGGACAACCTAAAATGCTCCTTCAGATGTAGAATTACTTCTTCCTCTTTCCTATCCCGAGGCTCAGAGGCCATAGCCTCCTTGATGCATTCAATAATTTCTTCTGAAAGCACATTCTTCAAACTTTCCAATCCAATGTTATTATGCACAAAGTAAGAACTCAATGTGTTCTCAATCAAGTCCTACTCATATGAGGGTCCATCTAGCCATATGTCAGCAATCTTCTGCATTCAATCTTCCTCCTGAACAATCTACAATATCTTTGTTTTGAATAAAGCACCTTCTTCATTGCTTCCTTCTGCTATTATTACATTTGGTTCAACTGATTTCTGGTTCATCCCTAGGAGTGTACTCATCTGAGTCTTCATCTGGTATATCCCCAATTATCTATCCTTTTCCTTTTCCTTCAGATTTTGGAAACTTATGTTAGCTTCTCCAAACTTCCCTAGCAATTCCTTAAAGAAATTTGCATAGACTTGCTCATAATTTCCCAAAGCATTAGAATGTTCAAAAATTTGCTTACAAACTGGTTCATTTTCCTTCCATACCACATTATCATTCTAAGGAAAGAAGTTCAAAAAATACATCATGATACATATGATCAAAGTACCAAACCTGAAGGGGTAATCTGCTTCTTTCGTCAATTGCACATTTTCCATCAACTGATCCTTCAACAATCCACACAGATCAAAGTCTTCATCTTCCATTATCATTTTGTGAGCGATATAAACTACGCTTGCCGAAGTTGCACCTTCTCTATTTCTAAAGAAAAATTTGTATGAAATCCCATGTGCAATGTACCTTGCTCTTGGATCTTTGATTGTTGAAATTACTAGAGCCCTTTGATCTCTTGTCACTCCGATTAGGGTTTCAACTTGTTTCAAATTGACTTCTTTTTTGAAATATCCCCAACATTGCATAAACCAGTTAAATTTCTAATCACATCCTTTGATATAAGATAGGGTTTATCCAAGGTTAGCATGTCCTCATTCAATTTTTTCAGGATAAACCTGACCACTTCTGCGTTAACGAAATAAGGAAACTCATTCCAAATGTCCAAACTTTTATGTTTCACACCTTCAAGCCACTTCAATTTACCGATTGGCAAAAAATTTCTCACAACCCTAATCTTTCCACTTCTATACTCATCCAAACCAACCATTCCTTTGGTTTGCTTCATTTTTCTTTCTATATGGGACAAGTTTTTCTACCGAGCACAAAATTCAAAATTCTACAAGCAACTGAAATACCTGATGAATTTGCCGCCGAATTTGCTTTACTCCTTTGAAATTTCACTATAGAGGCTCTCCTTCTATTCTTCTTCAATGCAAGGTGACAAATGAGGGTTCCAAATACCCTTTTATAACTTCTCACACCTAACCTTTTTTCCACATTAAATAGTTATTCTGGGTACTCTATTTTCTCAAACAACAAAAGAAAAATTTGTCTACAGACCTTCTACTTCTCATGTTTCTGCATAAGCGATCACTGATGCATTTGAAAACTTTTATCATAGCTACTGACAATTTCCTACATTCTGGTGCCAACTACCAATAGGGGAACAAAGGATTTTTCTTGAAAGAATCCCCCTAGGCCAATGGCCTGAGATCAATTTCCAAAGGAATTACCAGAAGAAGATTCTTGTGCAGACTTATTCCCTTCATTAGAGTCACTCTTCCTTACCCATTCATCTGATCTCTAATCTCTTCCATAGTCACTTTCCCTTTTCCTTTTTCATCTTTTTGTGAGATTTTTCCCTTGTATACTAGACCTCTTATATCCATGTTTCTATTCTTACAGAATCTTGCAATGTGACCAAATTTGTTGCAATTTTAACACACCAAATTTCTTTGTCTAAACCATTCATTCCATTGATTTCCATTTGATCTACACTGATTAGCAATATGCCCAAATTTTCCACAGGTATAGCATTTAACATTCCTTACACTCGTAGACATGCTTCTGCATTCAATTGACTTATGACCAAACTTATTACAACTATAACATTGACCAAGAAATGATGGATTGCTTGAATTTATTTTACTTCTACATTGAGAAGCCATATGACCAAATTTATTGCAAGAAAAACAGTAACCATTGAACTTCTGAGCATTGGATTGTCTTACCAGATACCTTCTACCTTTGTTCATTTGATTTCTTTGTCTAGAATCCTTATGTTTAGATCTAGAGCTTTCTTCCTTCTCATATCCAAGACCTTGCTTATCATTTTCATAATTTTTTCCTTTAGTCAACTCATCAAGCTTAGCATAACTAGTTCTAAACTTCTCCTTGTACTCATTTGTAGTAGTGAGTTCATCTCTAAGAATAATTATTTGTCTTTCAGGCTCTTGTTCATTATTTCTAGATTGTTGTAGTTCAATCTCCATCTGAATGAATCCACTATTTACTTTGCTGCATTCTTCAAATTTTTCTTTTAAAGACTGGGCTAGATTCTCGTCATTCTTCTTCCCATCTTCAATCTCCTTGGTTAGCTTCATTGCCACAGATTCCATTTCAAGCTTTAGAGTAGCATTGTCCCTAGCAAGCTTTTCACATTTTTCAGTTATTTCTTTTAGGGTCTAATTCAGGTGAACACTTCCAACCTTTTATTTTCTTTCTACTTCAGTTGATCACAAAGTTCCTTCCTTTTTTCTCTTGACTCATTGATTTTATCCTTCAATGATTGAATGAATTTCTCAGCATCCACAAGATTAGCTTTTAATTCCACGACTTCTACTTTAGACTGATCAAGATCATCAAGTGCCACCATAAGCCACTGTTGAAGACCACCAGAGTCCATTGTGATTCAAGATCCACCTCAAGTTGTTAAAATTTCTATAGAGGAACTTGGCTATGATACCAATTGTTGGACTCAAGGAACATTGAGAGGGGGGGGTGAATCAATGTTCAACAAATCTAAATTTTAAATCCAGACCTTAAACCATTTACAACACATAAAAAAAAGAAAAGATGTAAGCACATGAACAAGATAATCAAAGCACCATAAGACCAATATTTTTACATGGAAACCATGTTAGGGGAAAAACCATGGTGGAGATTAATCCACAATTATACTCTGTTAAAAGTATGAATAAAAGGGAATGCACATGCATTTAGGCACAATACCTAGAGCTCACTGCTCAAAATATGGAAGGCTCACTGCCTTACAAAATGTTTGTATTATAACAAAATGTTGAACTGAGAAAATAACATCTCCAAATGCCTGGATTCAATTCCAGTGAAGCTCAATAGATGCTCTTCAACCCTTCTGATTGATTTTGTATTTCTGCTCTGCTCTTCTCTATTTTTCTTCCCTACTGAAATTGTGCAAAGATCGCTCAATCACCCTTCTAATACTCACACACACATTTGTTATGCTCTTCACACAAATTCACACACTTTCACACTTTCTTTAAAAAAAAAATGAATTACCAATCTCATATATATATCTACTAACAAAGATTTCATTGCTTCAAGTCGGCTTTAACAAAACATGAAGTATCCTTCAATGGTTGGCTCAAATTAAATTTAATGCACGCCCATTAAAGTCAGCTAAGACATAGCTAGGACCCAAAATAAAATAACCAACACAAGAAACAATTAAACAATTACTCCTTATACATCCACGACATGCGACATTCACTACGTCGGCCACAATGAGCAAATAAATAGAAAAACATCTTGCCAAAGCATCCAACCGGATCTCCTAACACATATACTAATCAATACGTCACCACTAAACTTAACAAAAAGATATTATAGATGCTTAAAAAACTCTCTCGGAGATCCACAACTCAAAATGATAATTTGGTGAAGCATATAGATCGATGTATTGACTGGATACCCTGTTCTTCATACTCTCTACCAGTAAAATACTGTTCACTACATTTCCTTCTGGTATGAGCAAATTATGATTTGTAGACTAGAGGGATGAATTAGGTTGCCATCAATGACAACATTAGAAGCCACATGCCATCAAGCAAGCCATATGCCAACATTTACAAGTTGGAAGGAAGAACTTGGGAACATTGTCCCTTCCTTATTTTCTTTTATTTACAAAGATGGAAAAGCTGAGTATGCCTTGTTAAATAGTTCTCTAGATGATTTGTTTAAAATGTAAATCAACTTGGATACATTTTCAAAAGAGGCTCAAGCTATAACTGATGCAAGACACAACGTGCACAACACTAAGGTGAAAAAGTTGCTTGCAATCCAATGGCCAACAGAGGAGTACAACACATGGCTTCAAAATTTTACAAATTAAGCCTTAGATACAACAAATTTTAAAGTTGTCTCCTCCCCAATTTCAAGTTGTCTATTGATATTTTCTTATGTGGAATACTTTTTATATTTTTTCTACTTTAGGCTTTGGGTCCTAAAGTTTTAAAAGGAAAAGAAGGTGAAGACAAAGGAATGTCCAATTTAAATTACAACCATCTTCTTCGACATGTGCTTTGTGGAAAGCGAGAGAATCTCCTTCAACAACTTGAAAAGTAACTTAAATTTTCTAATATGAGATATTCCCCTACAGACAATTAAGGTCCTTTTGGTATTATAACTAAATGTCAAATGAAAAAGTGACATGTGCCTGGCCTGAGGCTTGTATTGCTCCTTTGTTCTTATAAAAGGGAATTTAGGGCCATTTACACAATTATTTTAGAAATTTTTTATAATGTAGAACACAAAGAATATAGTTTAAGTCTTTTCTAGGTTATTGAGTCTAAATTGTATGTAGTTTGTAAGTTTTTCTTTTATTTATTGTCCTAGCATCTATTGAATACAATTGCACAATTTTATGGCCAATTGTCTCTTGATGTATATTTTATACAAATTATGAATAAAAATGATCAAAGATCTTTTATCTCATCATCATTGTCTTTCCTTTGATGCATGTTCTTATTTTAGCTCTGGTTCAAAGGATGAGTTAAATACTTAAATAAGAATATAGATTTGTATGAAGTAATGCAAGGAGTTTGAAATAGAGTTGGTTATGAATCTTTGAGTGAAATAGTGTAAGGAATTGTTGTAAATTTCTCTGATGTTTGGGAAAAATATTATTAAGAAACTTCAAATACATCTGTTCTGACTCTGTGCCCTAGAAGGCACCAATCTTTTGAATTTGTGTCTAATTGCAGCTCCAATGTCACACATACAAAGAACACTTACAATCTTTCAATTCAT
The DNA here is from genome assembly GCA_007258455.2 of Sequoia sempervirens. Lineage (NCBI taxonomy): Eukaryota > Viridiplantae > Streptophyta > Pinopsida > Cupressales > Cupressaceae > Sequoia > Sequoia sempervirens. Next base: position 20,953 of record VDFB02033947.1, on the reverse strand, counting down.
TTAAAGTTATTGTTAAAGTTTCATGTCTATTCTTTTTCTCTTATTGTTAATTGTTTAAAAGCTTAAAGGATATTTCTAGATCTCGAGGTTTTTATAATCATCAAGAAAATATGTAGAGAAAAAATATGCTAATTACAATGTATAGGATAATTTGGCATAGGAAATCTTAAGAAAATTGTAAGGGACTACCCTCCTAGGTTTTGTAGAGCCCAAAGTGTAGAGGGAAAGTTATTCCAAAATTTCACCTATTCGTTGGCCAATCCATCCAAATAATTAATTAGTAAGAATGGAAATCCTATAGATTATTTGTGAGATCTAGTTGGGAATTAAAAAAACCAACACACAATTCTCTATAGCTTGCTACAACAGTCTCAAGCTATTACAACACTCTTCGCTCTCACAACTTTCTCTTTCTTTCTCTCTCTCTTTAGCTTCATCAAGCCTTGCAGGTGGCATCTATCTCTTGTCCTATGTATTTGAGCACCTTGGGATTTATCAAATCCCTTTTCTATGCATTTTACTATGTTATCTATTTATCTTTCTGTGAGAGGTAAAACCTTTCATTTATCATAGATTGACAAATATGGCATAAATTTATCAATGTTGAACAAATGAGATAATCCCTCTCCCTATGAAATTATTGAGCAAGCATAAAGGAAATAACGACATCAAACTAACATAAAATCATAAGCAACATAAGCATGACATTTATTCCTAAACTACTCAAACACCATCTCATAGGGGATTGGTTGCTATTTGGGAAGCAGTCCTTTCCAACCCCTTTAGATAAGCTAATGATAATGATGGACAAGATCATTTCTCCAATGAAGAAAGGACCTTGCATGAGATGTAGATGAAATTGTTAAGATTGTGGATGGATGAACAAAAAATCAGATCTCCATGTGAAGAGAGTGACTTTGCATAAAGATTGTGAGATGGATTGTAAAGAGATTGTGAAGGATTTGCTCAATGTTGAAGCTTGTATTTAAAGATTTTCAAAATGCTAATTGTTGAAAAGGGACCAATGTGGGACTAAAGATTCTCAATGAGATAAGGACACTTGTCATCATGTGATTAGTTGATGCGATTGGGAAGAGTGCCTAAGAGGGGAAAATTTGAATTCAAATTTTGCCATAAATGCCGAGAGGGGACAAGGAAAACAGCAATAAATGCCATGTTTGACTTGTCACAGTTGAGGGAAAATGAGTGTTTTAATAAATCAATAAAATTGATTTATTGTGCAAGTGGCTAGGTCTAGATAATGCAAGTGGGATGTGATTAGTATTAGATTAGGATTAGATGATGATCATGCTGATTTAATGCTGATTAGGTGAGTTGACATTTTGACTTTGATAATTGATTTATTTAAATCAGAAAAGGATGGAAAATGATTTAGGATTTGATTTAAATGGCTTTTTTTTATTTAATTAAGTGGATGATGCAAGATGAAGGTTGAATGCTAAGATTTATTTGATAAATGAACTTATTTAATGAATGGATGAAAGTGATGAATTTGCCTAATGTAAGAGCTAATTTGACCGAATCTGATCGAATGCATAATGTGAATTTTGTTCACATTTCGCCCTCTTTGAAGCAATGTACTTGTTATGTTGGTTCAAAGAATAAACTTGCCGCGATCGAAATTTTAAAAATTTCATGATTTTTCAGATGCCCCAGCGGAAAGAAGTACACTGGTACATTGCCCCCTCGAGAGATCGAGCGAAAAGATTCGATTTGAGGGTCGATCTCGCGATAAAGAGGTTCAAAATGGATGGTTGTGGATGACGATGCAAATGAGATGATTTTAAGATGCTTAGAATAACAAAGCTATATTATCCTAAACAACTTAAATGATGATATGATGTGAGACGGATGAGATTGATGATGTGATATGTTGTGATTATGTAATGGATGATTTATGATATGCTTAGACTAACAGATCTATATTATGATGATGATGCAAATGCAATGCATGTGAAATGATCGATGTTTCCTATTATGAATGATATGTGGTATGCTGACAGTTTCATGGATGCAAGATGGATGCATGATGGATGCAGGATGGATGCATGAAGGATGCATTATGTTGGCATGGAAATCAGATATGACAAGAGGGTCCAACAAGTCCATGATTGGTCGAGACTTTATTAGAGATGATGATGATGATGATGATGATGATGATAATTGATGATGGTTTGCTTATCAAGGATTGGGATTTTCAAAGGATCACTTACTTTATTTTTGATAACACACCTAAGTACGATGCATCAAGGTATGAAGGACCAGGATGGCGTTGTACTTAGTGTGATGACTGACTCAACAAGCGCATAGGAGTATTCTTTGTTCACACTTGATAATGAAACCCTAGGGCGCATCTAACAAAGCAAGTATTCGCCAAGTTATTTTACAAGAACGTCTGAACAAGCACGCAGAACAAAAGATAATGATTGTTGCCCCATTCCTATTTCTCTAAACCTTCTGCTCGATATCATCGAGAGGTCCTTGGAATGAGCTAAATAAGATAAGTCAAAAGAAAAGATCAAGTACACAAACAAGCCAATGTTCTTCATACCTCTAGCCAAAGGGATTTGTTTTGATAGGATAAAATTCCAAGGTGATATCCATAAATGGCATTGTGCCTAACGATATATCCTGGGACATGCATTGTACAGATGATGATGGTTTGATAAGTTGATTGATAGGCTATTGATATAAAGTCGACTGACATGTTTGCGACTGATCAAGTGTTTGATTTTGTTTTAAAGATTTTGTTGCTTCGATTTTGGTTTTACGATTGAAGTTTGTTTTGCTGACTGTATGCTTGTTTCGCTTATGCTGCCAAAGGATGGAGTGATGATCAGTTTATTATGGATGATTGATTATTTCGGGTGTATGCGAAATGGGATGGGTGGATTTTTCAAATATTTGGATGTTTTTGACGCTTTTGAATGTTTTGAGGCTGTTTTTGGTGTTTTCAAGATTTCGCTACGGGTTTTTGATTTTTCGAATTCCATGTTTCTTTTGGATTTTGATATTTTCGAATGTTTTGGATTTTGATGTTTTTCGTTTTGGATTTTGTGTCTTTGAATGTTTTTGGATTTTGATGTCCTCGGGCTAATCGATATTAGCCTTGCCTTACGCTTTTAAGCTCTCGACGACGTAGTCTCGGATTCAAAACGTTTTTGATGTTTTCTCGCTTTCAAGTTGTTTTTGGATTTTGATATGATTTGGATGTTTTTGGATTTTTTTTGATTTTCTGATGTTTTTGGATTTTCTAAGATTTGAGGATTTGGATATGGACATGTGTGATGATATCAGTGCTCTGTTTAGGATTTTTGTAAAAAAACAAGATAAGGTTGAACGATCGAGGTCGACAGATTGATGATGATGATAACATTGTTGAGGATGCACAACAATGCAATGATTGATTGATCAAGATTGATGATGATAACATTGTCGAGGATACACGACAATGCAAGGATAGTGTTAAGCAACACAAGGATTTGGGAAAGATATCCCCAAGATGATGATGGATTGATGATGATTTGATCAAGACTGATGATGATAATCATTGTTGAGGATGCACAACAATGAAAGGATAGTGTTAAGCAACACAAGGATATCCTGATGATTTCTTGATTATATTTAGATTGATCATGATTGATGAAGCTTGGTTTGAAACAAAAGATGTTTGGATGATTTGATGTGACGTTTGACGTGCAGCTTAGATGCGACTGATATCAATTGATGTTTGATGAAAGACGAAGACTGATAAGGAATGTCTTCTCGTCAAAATGTGCCATGGGTTAGTGATTCGGATTTTTTCGCTCACAAGTGGTGGACCAATTTGATTTCATGTTTTCCAATGTTCGGATCGCCACATAAGGCAAAGGATATAGATCAAGATTTATTCTCGAAGCAAGATGTATATATCTGCCCCCAATGTCTAGCAATGTATGGAATGCGATGGATGGATGCTTGGATAGGTGTATGGATGGATGGATATGCTAAGCATGCAAAGTATGCCAAGGATTATCTTGCGATAAGATAAGGTGTTCGGATAACAAGTGCTCATTTGGATAATGCTTCATAGCTCAGATAATGCTGCATAGGATAGGATCGATGAAAATGACCCATGTCAAGATGTTTTACCATAAGCAAGCATAAAGCGTGCCCCAAAATTGTATCAAGATCAAGATAACTAAGATGATGGATGCAGATATATGCGAATGGATTGGATAAATGGTTCATGGATGGATGGATTTATTATGGATATGATGGATGGAATGCTCGATTTATTACGGATGGGATGAGATGTTTTCAACCGAACCGCACACGAGATGCTCGATTCTACACATGACGCCGTTTGCCGTGTTTTCATCATGGTCTTGCTCAAAGCACCACCGAGTGGTTTCACTCAGAGGACGATTTTTATCTTTATCGCTTTTAACTTTTCTAATTTTTTGGATTTTCATATTTTTATTTTTGTATTTTTCTCAAAGATTCATGCTGAACCACCGGTGGTGGTTTATAGACGCTTTCTCTCATAATGTGCCATCGATCCTCCGGCTTGAAGAAGCCGCTGCCAAGATATGCACTTGAATGTAGCTTTTGGGATTCTTGATTGCTTCGTCGATACCGAGTCAACTCTGTCTTGGTGCGCACATCGCGATAAAGTGCCTTCAGAATCCTTATGATGAAGGGTCTTTGCCAATACACGGTTAATGTAAGAATTGGATATCATGTGTGGAGGCATGGATGGAGTGTGTTTATGGATAAGAGATGGATTGGTTGACAGTTTGGAACCTTTGACTCTCCAAACTTGGGAAGATGAGCAATGATGGGTGGATACGGAAGTGTGCATGGAATTAGGACCAACTGCTTGATATACTTTGTATGTCGCTTGAAAAGCCTGCTTTTGATTTTGCGGACATCTTTGATGGATACCTTTCCCTCTTTTAGTTTGCCCCACAGTTTCTTTGACTGATGGAGTTTGATAGGGATGATCTTTCTTTGTATTCTTTGGTATCCATTTGTGTTTGATTTGTCCATTATGCCTCTCAACTTCTTTTGCTTTGATAACGTTCTTCGTACTTTGATTCAAATCTTTCTTTTGATGTTGGTCCCAATTCATGGATGGGGTGATGGGTGAATGAAGATTCATAGCGTGGCTGGTTGTAGTATTGACACTAGCTTCATCATAAGGAATCTTCGTGCTCCCTACGTTGACATTTGCTTGAGACGAAGTTGCCCCCAGTATTGTGGTAGTACCTTCATTATTTGACTCTTCTTGTTCTGAGATGTCTTGTTCAGTAAACATGCTCTGACAAATGACCACCGTAGTTGACATTCCTTCAATTTGTTGCTCCGCTAACTCTGGATGTTCTATTTGACTTGTTTTGTTGAGCGGATAATGATGGATATCTTTATTTGATGTCCTCAATCTGAGTTTGGGACATATTTGATCTTGATGTTGACAACTCCATTTGATTGTAGGAGTTAAGAATCTGCTCTTTTTGTGCAATAATGTCAGGAATAAAGGGATCCTGTTCTGAATAACGATCATCTATGTTTCCATCCAAAGAAAGCATCTCATGGGTAGATGGAGGAGTATGTGCTACATGGATATGATCATCTTGCATGGATAAGAGAGTGTTCATTAGATTATTGTAGTATCTTGAAGATACAAATTCTTGATCTTGATTAATTTCAGAGTTGCTTTCGACATGCTTTGGATCAAGTTCTTGACATGGGGCAGCTTCAAAGGATGGATTTCTTACAAAGGGTTTTTGGATGTCGACATTAGGCATGAAAAGTGGCTCAATATCCTCAAGTGTCGAGTTCAGGATTCCTTTAGTATCTGTAACCATGAGGTCAAAGGGGGTCAACATGTTTTGAAAATGACCATTGCTAGACCTTAGTGAAAGATTTTGATCTTGCTTTGGAATAACTTCTTGAGATATGTCCTCTAACTCATAAGGCGATGTAGAGACATTTTCAATATGATCATTGGTCAACGGATCATGCATTATGTCAATAGGATCAAATAACCCTAACACTCCTTGAAAGAGATCACTAAAAAGTGGCTCTTGATGTATGGTGAGTTGATCATCGGATTGTGTAGATATATCTTCAATGTGCTCCTCGATGGAGAGGTTTTGATCATTGTTTTCGATAATTTCGATGGAGAGATTGTGAATGTCTTCGACCATAGCATCAAGTGATGTTGATATTTCTTGAATTGGCTCATTATCAAGCTTTGTTGGTGGATTTTGATCGTGATTTAAAAGTGACTCTTGACATATGTCGATTTGATCATTGGATGAAGTAAACGTGTACTCAATGATGGATTGATCTTGATCCTTGTTTTCAATAGTTGTCATCTTTTGTGTTTGTGCTCGTGTTGGTTGGGTAGCTTGAGAGGCTTGGGAAACTTGAAAGGATTGTTGCACTTGTTGAGCTTGTGTTGCTTGTTGCATGGCTAGATATTGTTGGAATCCCTTTTGAAAAGCAGCTTGTAATGTCGCGTCGTATTGGATTGATGTGGTGGAAATTGGTGGTGGTGGGGGTGGTGGTGGATTCGAAATCATGTTGGATGTAGTGACAAGTGTTTGAGATATGCTCGGAGCGATCATGGTAGTGAGGGGTTGAGATGTGATGGGTGGGATAGTGGTGTTTGGAATGATTGAAGGGATAGTGGTGTTTGGAATGATTCTAGCGCCATAATGTGAGAGGTAAAACCTTTCATTTATCATAGATTGACAAATATGGCATAAATTTATCAATGTTGAACAAATGAGATAATCCCTCTCCCTATGAAATTATTGAGCAAGCATAAAGGAAATAACGACATCAAACTAACATAAAATCATAAGCAACATAAGCATGACATTTATTCCTAAACTACTCAAACACCATCTCATAGGGGGATTGGTGCTACTTTGATGTGGAAAGTAGCCCTTTCCCAACCCCTTTAGATAAGCTAATGATAATGATGGACAAGATCATTTCTCCAATGAAGAAAGTGACCTTGCATGAGATGTAGATGAAATTGTTAAGATTGTGGAGTGGATGAACAAAATCAGATCTCCATGTGAAGAGAGTGACTTTGCATAAAGATTGTGGAGATGATGGATTTGTGAAGAGATTGTGAAGGATTTGCTCAATGTTGAAGCTTGTATTTAAAGATTTTCAAAATGCTAATTGTTGAAAAGGGACCAATGTGGGACTAAAGATTCTGCCAATGAGATAAGGACACTTGTCATCATGTGATTAGTTGATGCATGTGCAAGATTTGGGAAGAGTGCCCAAGAGGGGGAAAATTTGAATTCAAATTTTGCCATAAATGCTGAGAGGGGGACAAGGAAAAAACAGCAATAAATGCCATGTTTGACTTGTCATGTTGAGAAAATGAGTGTTTTAATAAATCAATAAAATTGATTTATTGTGCAAGTGGCTAGGTCTAGATAATGCAAGTGGGATGTGATTAGTATTAGATTAGGATTAGATGATGATCATGCTGATTTAATGCTGATTAGATGATTTGACTTTTGACTTTGATAATTGATTTATTTTAAATCAGAAAGATGGAAAATGATTTAAGATTTGATTTAAATGGCTTTTTGATTTATTTAATTAAGTGGATGATGCAAGATGAAGGTTGAATGCTAAGATTTATTTGATAAATGAACTTATTTAATGAATGGATGAAAGTGATGAATTTGCCTAATGTAAGAGCTAATTTGACCGAATCTGATCGAATGCATAATGTGAATTTTGCATGTCTACACTTTCTATATATCTTTTTATTTGGCTGTCATGGAGGTGGAAACACTGAAACAAGGGTTTTGATTGAGGCAAGCCCCTAAACATACCCAACATTTTCTCTTGATCTTATGTGTGCATGTATTAGAGATATTAATTTGTTGGAGGCTTCATTTCTTAGTCTATTGTGAGAACTTTCTCTCTCTCCCTTCATTTTATCATTTATGTTCTTTAATTTATCTCATTTAATTTACATTATTTTAGTTATGTTATTCTCTATTATTTTCATACTTTAAGAATTCCTAGAAGATAGAATTGTTAGTAGGCACTTTGTTGTTTTTTGTAAAATTCTTGATTTTTAGTTTGTACGAGGCACCAACATGCCTCTAAGATGCTAGCGCGCCACATTGTCATCCATGTGTCACACTATCATCATTGGTTGAAAGCTCGTCAATCTATCCAAAGAATCTTTGTGACCTTTTTGGAACTCTAATCATTTTACCCCATCACATGAGCTTTGTTCCTTGAGGTATTTAAGGACCATTTGCTCCCTGTAGACTCTTCTTTGTCTTAGAGACTTGGAAGTAGTAAATCTCCTCTACATTTTGGTGAACTTGATGTGAACAATCCTTCCATAAAAACAAGGTCAAATCAAACATTTTCCCTTTTAAGAAAAAAATTTAGGGCATTGCCCCAAACCCCATTCCATGCCGTCAAAGTAGATGTAATATGTCGGCCTTCAGCCAACTTGTTTATGCATTGTTTATTATATTTAGCTTATTAATTTCAAAATGCATTTGTTATCTTCTCTCACTAGTTCAATTTCTAGTCTTAAATTCAAAGTGTTAATGATGTTTCATTCCATGCATGTGATGGTGACTTGGCTTTGCCCATGTTGCTTGATATCTTTAATCCTTCTAATAAAATTCCTCTTGTTTCAGAGGATATTTTATTGCAAGAAGATGAAATCATTGATATATTTCTTAATGCTATTCTACCTTCTCTTCATTCCAATGCACTTTCTTCTAGAGACGATGCATTAGTGAATGACGAATCTCCTCTCACATAGAATCCTCCAAGGATAGATGTTGAGTATATTTCTTCAAATAATTCTTTTATTTAAGTCATAATGAATTTGTAAATACCATTGTAGTCTCTGCTGCCCCTCAATAGCCTAAGAGATTGGTCATTTATGTGACTCTGGCTAGCTCTTCTCCCAAAAGGATTCATTCTATTCGTGGTGTTCCATTTAACAATGATTCTCCAAATCTTTATACAAAGTTTATGTTGTTTAAATATTCTCCTTATAATATAGTGGCTCACACTTACAATACTAGAAAGAATACACTCAATGTTGATCAATCTACTTCTTTACCACCTTCTCAGCCAAGCCTTCCTCAAGAACCTAGACCTACAACTAAGCGATCAAGTGAGTATGATATTGTCGAGCAACTTCGTGTTACTCTCACCAAGATCTCACTTTGGGATTTGCTTCAAACTACTCCAATTTACTAGGGTATACTTTAGGGGGCCTTGAAAAAGATTCTCTTGCCTTCTTCTACTAGGAGATAGATGTTAATGCATTGATAGATCATATTCATGTGGATTTTTTGAATATTATGTTCTATCCACAAGAACTCCCACCCTCGAAAGTACAAAAGCAAACAAATCCTCTAATGATATAATTAGCATTAATAATATCAATATTAGATGTACTCTTGTTGACAGTGGTTTGATGCTCAATGTATGTAGGATTGATCTATTGCCTAAAATTAAAATTGATTCATCTTCTCTTGCAGCTTCTTCTCTTGTTATTCGTGGGTTCGATAATGTCAATCAACAAGCCTTAGGCATGATAATCTTGCCTTTAAGGTTGGGACCCATTACTGTACCCACCTTGGTACATATGTTATGTCAACAAAATTACCATATAATCTTCTTCTTAATAGACTGTGGATTCATGCTATGGGTACAATCCTATCTACCTTGCATAATTTTATTAAATTCATTCATAATAGTCAAGTAGTCACAATGAGGGTTGACCCTGATGTCATACACTTATGTGAGATGGTAGCTATTGGTTAGGCTTCGATTGCACCTACTCTTAAAAATCTTGTCCCTTCATTATCTTCTCATGTGTTGACATTTACTCCAATAGTACTTGGTACAAAGGATACTCTTGAGATAGATGTCCCTAGAGAAGATCCTTCTACTTCTTCTCACAAAAATTCATGTCTCAATAATGATTGGGGTTCCTTAGACTTTACATCATCCTTCATTGGGGAATATAAAGTCAATCCAATCCACTTAGACATCCCAAAAATATCATTCACACCCACTATCAAAGATGATCATTCTTTTGTATCGTGGGGGTATGTGCAGGATCATGATGGGCCAAAAAGTGGCGATATGATGGGTATGTGGCTGGCAACTTTTTTTTTACCCAAATTTGATGAAATGAACAGGGTTTTTAAAGGAGATTCTCAGTTTTCCACCAATATAAATTATGCTTTACTTTGAATTTAATAAATAATTATTATTCATTTTCTATTTGAATTACAACTAAAGTCTTGATTGATAGGCTGATTGAAAAACATCTATAGCTTTCAAATGGTATCATAGTTTTTGAATAAACATGTGTCACATCTCTATGCTTCAAGCATAATATAGGATTAAAAAAAAGAATTTCATGAAGTTTTGACCAAGTTAAATGGTGGTCGACATAAGTTTTATATTTTTAAAAGTTGTAATAAAAATTTCATAATTAATTATTTACTTGGAAAAAATTTACAAAAAAATATTCATCACATCGGGACATGAGTCCTCTATTTATATCTAAAATATTATAAAAAAATATTATCATTTTATTGTGGTTAGGGTGGTTAGACAGACACCTACTTCTTATTTTTTCCCTAAAATTTAAGTGCTACTGCATTGAAATTTCAAATTTTCACCAAATGGATTATTATTTTTTAAATAAACCTAGTAGTTTAGAAACTACATGAACAATTTTCTATAGATTCTATTCTTACATATTTTTGAAATAATAAATATAACTTGTTCAAATTTTTATGTCAAGTTGCCTAACTTTGATTTTTCTGAATGTTTTGCCACTTAAAGGCTTGTTTTTACCATGATGATCTTGCACATACCTGTGGGATAATGTGAACAAAATTTATAATATCCTTAATGTTGATCCCCCCCCTTTGGAGGAGTTGCAATCATGTTATAGTCCTAGATTTAATATTGCTTCTAAGCATGGGTACAAAGGAAATGGTCTTGGGTGCATTGAACAAGGGGTTGAGGTCCCTTTGGAACCAACACCTTACTCTTTTGTAAGGGATTTAAGTTACAATCCTTCTCGTTTGTCTCCATCCCCTCCTCCATTGTATGTTGTCCTTATGTCTTCTTCTTGTGAGTAGTCAATCTCTTCTTGAAATATTTTGGATGATATCCCCTTATGGAATGATAAATAAGATACCCACTCTTGATCTATGATGAGTGAAAGCATAGTCAAAATAGATATTCCAAGTGGAGGAATCATTAAGTGTCAATATAGACTCTTTAGGAAAGTATAAGATCAAGGGATAAGTGCCAATATGATGCATGCCAAAATATAGATGAAAATAATAGGAAACAAGCATAAAATAAGAATAATACACTATACCTATCTATAGCTCTAATAGAGAAAATGCATAGAAAATGACAAAAGTGAAGAACCTTCTTACCAAACAATACCTTTTTGACAAAGCATTGTGTTGAATATTATTGGTATAAATTGTTGAAGATGAATACTAGTTACTCAATCCAACATCACAATATTGTTGCATCCAACTCCTCTTCTTAAAGAATGTCTTGTGGATTAGGTAAGTTATAGATTTTGGATGAGTTATGGATAAATGAGATTAGATCTTGTGTAGTGGAGGGATGGGTTTGATTCTCATGAAAGGGAGAATGAGAGGATGACAATTCAAATCATGTGATTGGTACACATTATTGGGAAAGGATTGTGAAGAGATGGAGGGTGGAGATTTTCTCAATTTTAGGTATCTACAATATCTAAATAGCCTTGAAATCTAACTATTTCAAATATAATTTTAAATCAAATAGTTTTTAGTATAATTATAAATGAGGTCAAACTAATGTTAGTTTTGTTGGGTTCATTGAATTATTTTTTTATATAATTTGTGAAATATTAGTTTGATAGATGAAATTTTTCATATCCAAGAACTTTAAAAGAAATTGGTTTTTAATCTATTATATATTATTTAAAAGTACAAAACTCTTATTCCATAAATAAATAAATAAATAAATAAATAAATAAATAAATAAATAAATATATATATATATATTATGATCACACTTATCTATTTGAAACTTATTCTTAACATCAATATCCCTAGTACCACCTATGGCCACTCAAATGGTGCATCAAAGAAACTATTGATCTTAACATCAATAACCTCGAGATGGTTGGGGACTCCTTCTTGATCATTAATGTAGTAAATAAATCTGACCACATCAAGTTGAAACAATGAAACTTGGTGTAGGGAATTCATTCTCTCAAACACCATTTCAACTCTACTTCCTTTAGTCATTGCTATAGGGAAATAAAGTATCCTACTAAACTTCTTGCTAACTTTAGTACAAACACTTTGAAAAATGTGGAGAGCCTTATTTTGCTAATCCTCTCTAGTGGAATGGGCTCAATAATTTTCCATCCAATGATTAGGATTGACACCATCAATAACCTCTACTTTTCTTTGGGTGGTGTGTGGGGCTTGTTTTTATAATTTTCTATTATTTATGACCATAGTTTTCCCTATTATTTGGGGATTTCTAATAATATGAAGCTTGATCAATTTTTTGTGTACTCTCTATTATTAAACAAGTTTGTACATCCCATTGAGGATGTTGTGGATCATTTGATTTTGGATAGCCTACATAAAAAAATGGTTAGTTATGAGTAATTGAATTGACATAATGCAAGATGTAGATAATTATTTGTTGCCTTTGAATCATTGTAATGGTATGTTTTATGAACCATTCTTGGTGAATATCAATTCAAATATTAATAGATTTTTCTTGGGAAAGTGGTTGAACCCAATATGCTTGATCTAATTGCTAACTTTGATGAGGTTAAGAAGGGTTGGAGTAGTCATATGGTTATTGGTGCTTATGCCTTCGTTATTCATAGGCGCTTTGGGATACTAGTGTCCTTAGTAGTGTTTTCTTCCTTATCATGACATAAATGATAACACTTATCCTATCGCTAAAGATTCTCTACTGTTGATGTGAATATTGATCTTGAAATGCTTCACAAAGATAATTGGTATTTGGGGCACTTTGGTGATTTAGAATATGCCTCTAGTGTCTTTGATAGTTGTTTCAACTTTAGTATCTCTTCATTTGCTCCACAAATTTAATAACATTGTTACTATTCTAAGTGGGGTGTTGGCCCCTGCTTCTTCTAATATTGTTTCTATCTTCTATTCTTTGCTTTCATTTTTATTTTTTTCTATTTGTTGACAACTTTTATTATAATCTTAATTTCTATCTTTTTATAATCGAAAAACCCTTTTCCATTAATTATATTATAAAAATATATCTTAATTAAAGATTTAAACCTTTCAACATTAATAAATACATAAACACAACTAAGAATCAAACGGTGAACACTTGTAACACATTATTTTATTATTTCACTTTCAAAAATAAAAAGATCCTGATTCCATAGTGTAATGTGGTGGAATCGTCATTCCACTCTATTACTTGAGTAACCTATTATTAATAATGCTAGTCTATTCGTAGACGAAGTCTCACAAGCGTTTCTATGTCAAAAGTCTCTCCAATCAAATTTAGCGAGGTGATTAAAGTTTAGCAGTGCTTTGATACACAAGTGGAGCTTTTGATGAGCTTTCACTTCTTTCCGTTGTGTGATCTAGACCAATAATGGTTATCATGAGACAAGGCCTTTACACCAAGAGGGAATAATTCTGGATAGCTTTTGCCTAGTTTTCATGATATGGGCAATGCAGTTAGGTGGAAGTGAGAGAAAAAGGTGAAATTAAACGACGACAAAGCACAAGACAATTTCTCTGAAAACCACGTTGTGGTGGGATCGGGAGCCACTTGTAGTGCGAACAATATCCAATAGGAAGCGACTTGACTAATAGTTAATCAATAAACTAAAGAGGCATTTGGTTGTTTAAGGCCTTATGAATATTTCATTCCCAAGGGGAGGTGTAAATAGTGAGAAAGGAATGCTTTCAACTTACGCGGTGGGGCCGGCCAACCCGGAAACAGGCCGGCATTGAAGCATTTAAAAAAGTCTCGCTGACGTAATGATAACCTGTAAACCTTCAACGTGACATATTTATGAGGCTTATTTCCCGGGCGCCGGCCGGAGTAAAAAGGAGGCCATCTAGGTAGCCCGATTAAAATAATTTTAGCATCCGCAGACTTGTTGAAAGCGATAGAATGCTCCTGCACATGATTCGAGTTGTATCGTGGGGTTTTTTAAATGCTGACCATCAATAATCGAAACAAAACAAGTTCCGACTTCCGAGTTCCGACCTACGCGCAGCACGCTCCTAACCGTCCTCCGACAGGAGGTGAGGTTTTCCGGTGCTCGAAGATGCTCCACGGTTTCGGACCTGGGACGGTGGGATCCGCGATAATCGCCCAGCACGTTCAAGCGCCTGCCATCCGGGCCCACTTTACAGCTCACCATTAACGGAGATATCTGCTCACTGCTCTGCCCGCCGGCTTCTGCTTCCTGTTCCATCGGTTTCCAGCGAGTCTCTCTGGCTCTGCCCCTGCCCGCCTCCGCGCCCTTTGTCCTTTATTTGCTCGCTTCCACCCTTGTGTTTAATTTTGCTTTCCGGTCCCCATCGTTTTCATTGTTGTTAACTATTATTAGCTTCAAGTACTCCGGCTGACAGCGCAGCGTCTCACGCCCACCTCATCTACACATACCCTTTCCCTTATCTATGTATACATCATCTCCTGTTGCTTGTACTGACTGTTGACTGTTGCTGCTGCTGCTGCTCAAGAGTCATCCTTGGCTTGCCTTCTTTCTTTCCCAGGAGGGGGAAGGAGGAAGAGGAGGGGCGGCGAGGCGTAAGAGGGAAAGACGAGCAACTCACTCTCTTTTTCCCCAATTGTCCTTCGGAGCATCTTTATTTGTGCGTGTTGTACGTTTTCATTCTCTTTCACGGAGGGGATGCGCAATTTGTGAATTAGGTAATTCCCATGTGGAAGTGTGTAGGAGAAGATTACTTAGAAAAGATAACAAGAATTAGATATTGAAATCACAACTTTTTAGTGGAGTGGAACACAGAATGCAGCAAGGGGCTGCAGGCGGAGGAGCAAGTGGGCAGCAATATGGAGTGCCCCCCGATGTCGCTCAATTCGCTGGTGGAAGTGGACGCCCACCCCATGGTCACATGCTGGGGATCTCCCACGACCAGACTGCCCAGCACTTACAGCAGCATCAGCAGCTTTTGCAACAATCATCGCACAAGGTGGAATCCCTGAACGAGATCTCGCAACCGCCACCGCCACCGCCACCGCCAACGGCCCAGCGGAGCGCCGCTAGCTTCGAGCAGCTGATGCCAAACAACGGCGGCGGCTTCGGAGAAGAGGAGGGGCTTCCCCCTGAGGATGGCGAGAGAGGAGGTCCTGTGGGGAACCGATGGCCTAGGCAGGAGACCCTCGCTCTTCTTAAAATCCGATCAGAAATGGACGCCACTTTCCGGGACGCCAGCCTCAAAGGCCCTCTCTGGGAGGATGTTTCACGGTATGTGTCTATACTCTATTCATTCTCAATTCTATTCTTTCAATACCATTTCATATAGATCGAAAATTGGATCAATCCTAGGGTTCCAACAGTAAACAGATCCACCAACAAACTCCTTGTCGCAAAGTTCAAGATCGAATGGAGAGAACTAGATGACTACTGGTTATTGCACGACAAAATTAGCTTGACTGTAGAAGGCACAACTCCGTAGAATTTTTGCAGACTAAACCTGTTTGTACAACGGGATATACATTTGTAAACGCCGACTGCCAATTACAGTAGCTGGAGCTTAAGTTACGGTTATTTCTCGATCTAGATATTTAGTGATTCCCTGATGAATCTGAATTTCAACAATAATTGAGTCGTACATTATTCGGAAATTACTCCATTGTGAATTGGCCTTTTGTACGTTTGATGAATTTATGAATCTAGCCAGCGGGTAAATTTATAGTAGCTTTCGAACATTGTTCGCTGAATTCTTGCCTGTTGAGGTTAAATTTGGAAGCTTAGAATGATTTGACTTTAATAGCCAGCAGATAAATTCATCGCAGCCTGTGCACACCTCTCGCCAAATTCTTGTATTTCTTGTGGTTCAAATTGAAAGGACTGTTACTAAATCTAGGCGGCCGAGAAATTCATCGCAGCTTAGGGTTTACTATTAGTGCACTCTAAACAGCTGGGAGAAACTATAGCAGATTGTGCGCATTATTAAGGTTAAAATTGAAAGCTTTGGATAAAATTACTGTAATCTAGCCAGCGTAAAACGCCATTTCGGCCTCATAACATTTTTCTTCAAATTTTTGTGTGTTTTAGTTAAATTTAAATCTTTCGATTAATGTCTCATTTTCTCTAGCCTGCAGAGAAATCCGTCGCAACGAGCCGATAATACTATTCAAATTCTCATTTGATTTTTTGTTCAACTCAAAGTTTCATATTTATCTTCAGTGTGTATTTTAGGGATCGGACTGGATTGAAATCCTTTTTTTGTTCTTTAATTTATTTTTATCAAGGGTTGCTATTTGATTTACAGTGTGTGCACATTTTTTCTACCCTGATCTAATTCATCACTCAAGGCATTGTGTTATTTAAGGAGATAACGATGCACTAAAGTAGATTGACCTGAAGCTAAGAATATGATGGAGAAAGAAGTATATTTTGTGGTAACTTTTTAAAAAATATATGCTGACCTTTGCACTACTGAGCCCGGCAGGAGGCTCGCAGAGCTAGGCTATAATCGGAGTGCCAAGAAATGCAAAGAAAAGTTCGAAAATGTTCATAAGTACTATAAGCGGACCAAAGATGGGCGAGCTGGACGCCAGGACGGGAAAAGTTACAGATTCTTTAGTCAGCTGGAGGCTCTCCAAAGCAGCAATGGTAATAATAACAATGGCAGCCCTACCAGTAACGCGAATGATGCAAGAAACATCCATAATAATACTCAGACAATGAGCTCGGGTCCTGGTCCTGGACCTGGACCGACTAGGCTCATTACGCAGCCTTGTTCAGCGCCTGCCATGCTCAGTACCAGTGTTGCTGCCGGCGAATTGAACAGAAGCATTATTTCCGCCGCCGCTACTACTACTACTAACCCTGCGGTTATTAGGCACAGCTCAGATTTCAGTGGTGGAAATTTAAGTTTCTCCTCCGATTCTTCCGAGGAAGATGACGACTACGATGAGCAGACCGATAGCCGCAAGAGGAAACGCGCCAGTTCTGGCAGTACTGCTTCTACGAAGGATATGATGCTTTTCTTCGAGCAGTTAATGAAGCAAGTTATGGAAAGACAGGAAATGATGCAGCAGAAGTTTCTAGAAACCATAGAGAAACGCGAGCAAGACAGAATGGTTCGCGAAGAGGCATGGAAGAGACAAGAGATGGCCCGCCTTCACAGAGAGCACGAAATAATGGCTCAGGAACGAGCCCTCTCTGCTTCCAGAGACGCAGCCTTCATCTCATTTCTTCAGAAAATTACAGGCCAGACATTTCAAGGGATTCCTACCATGGCGCCTCTTGCCCAGTCGACAACCACCATCAATCCGGTGCCTGCAACTCACGAAACTCATGAGCAGCAACATCGAGATAATAACAATAATAGCAACAACAACAGCCACAACAATAATAGTGAAGACGCCGCTGGTGCCGGTGGCATTGCAGTCAGTGCAGAGCAAATGGAATTGAGTTTCGATCCGAGCAGCAGCCGATGGCCGAAGCCGGAAGTGCAGGCGTTGATCAGGCTGCGAAGCGGAATGGAGCCCAGGTACCAAGACGCTGGCCCCAAAGGACCTCTCTGGGAGGAAATCTCCGCTGGAATGTCTCGGCTCGGGTACAATCGCAGCGCCAAGAGATGCAAGGAGAAATGGGAAAACATCAACAAGTACTTCAAGAAGGTTAAAGAGAGCAACAAGAAGCGCCCCGAGGATGCAAAGACGTGCCCTTATTTCCACCAGCTCGATCAATTGTACAGGAAAAGGATCCTCGGAAACAATAATTCAAATGCAATCAAAGAGGATCAACAAATGAACCACACTGTCGATACCGTTGACAAGGAGGGTGACCACGTTCTGGCTATAATGCCGCCTCCGGGACCCTCTTCTGACGCCAAAAACAATGGTGCAACTACTGCTAACGCCAACCGCCCAGCTGCCGGTGCAGTCATTGCTCCCACCAACGGAACCGCGTTTTATTCAAGCCCCGAGAATCGAACCGGTGCCGATCAGCATCGACCTCTGAAGAAGGTAAGAAATAAAGCCCCCGGATTTCATTGAGTAGCAGTAAAATAAATATTAGCGAGAGATGCACTAGTTGATATTCAAGTGATCAAGTTAGTTCGTTGCAATAATTTGAAGTGTGCTGTATTGAAGCCAGCAGAAGGCCTCGTGATGGACGTGATGGACATGGACGATGACGATGAGGATGACGAGGACAACGACATGCAATCTGGGCAGCAGCAGCAGAGGGAGCAGCAGTCCATTGTAGAGGACTATGATGATGATAAAATCGAGGCAGACGACAGCGACAACAATAACGAGCACGAGCCCCAACATCATAATGTTACGACTAGCAGTACTAGTAGTGCGCACGACCATCTGCCATTCGCTCACTTTGTTCACGAAGGCCGAACGGCCGCTTCTGCGCCCGCCAATTCCTTTATGGCCATGGTTCACAGGCTTTCTGCGACATCCGATCAACCTGAGTTCAAAACCTCCAAAGCTTAAAAGCTTTTTTCAACTTGGCTGCTCAATAAATTGCCCCCTCCAGCGACAGCAACGAAATTGAACCAGTGTACCATATGTACCATTAGCAGAGGTTTAAGGTTCGGATCGTGGCCAAAGCAAAGCAATTTGCATTTTTATTGCTGCACAGACTGATAACTTATGCATTAAATAACTATTATTTGTTATTTGGTAAGAATATTTTAATATTTTTTCTTTCATAAATAATGACATCAGGCGTAAAGGTCGGTATTCGATCGATGTATAAGCGGGGGAGAGTATGGGCTCTGAATATATCCATCTGCAGCCAGCGAGGCCACAATGTGTGTCTCCTGTGCACCCCTACACCTCATCTCCTGTAATCTCATTATCATTCTCATAAATTTCCAGCTGTGTTGCACTGTCATCTGTTTGTACCGGCAACATTTTACTAATCCTTTTCAAGAATCTTTCCATTATATACATAAACCGAGTCTGCCATGCCCTGACATTTGTTTACTGGCTTCTTTTTGCCGTGTGTTTATGCATTGTCATCTCCAATTCAAAGCCCTTTGTTGGTGAAATCCATAGCAAAATTAATCTTTAAAAATTTGACATGTTTACTTTTTAAAAGCATTAGTCTAAATAATTACGAAAATCTCGCAGCGAATTACCAGAAAACACAGGGATCCCCGCTTCCTTCCACTCATAACGATGAGTACGATAGACGCTCTCGCGGAGCTTCTCAACTTTCGAACAATCCTTTTTCAGGCGGCAGACGTCTTTTATTCCCACGTGATCCGAGAAATTGAATGCGCAGACGCAGACCCTTGTCTGTAAAATAGTATTTGAAGTCTTCAATGCTTGGCAATGATCAGGAGAAAAAGATTCGCTTTTCTGTTGGGTTGTAGGATAGATAATCCAGGTTTTAGTGCAGGATTAAATTAATTAATGTATATGGGTAATTGCGTGTCCGCGTCTCCGGTAGCATTTCGAGGAAGGAACATGACTACTGTTACATTCGTTCGGTATTGGATCTCGCGAAGGCGCACTTCTACGATCTCCAACACCAGCATTTTGGCATATTTTGCCGGTCTGTTATTTGATATGATTTTAGATTAAAGTAAAAGCTGGGAAAATAGGTGAAAGAGCATGGATTTATCTGCCATTGAAAGGCTACCGGCCGGAAATAAATGGGTGGTGTAGAAACCTTCCACGACTGTTCGCCCTTCTCCACTCAAGTCGCCTTTGAACAAACCTGCTTAAACTTTCATTACCACCAAACTATAATGAATGAAGTGAATTGCTAGAAATGGGTAGAATATATTAAAATGCAATTTGATGTTGTAGATGAGAAAGAGTGTATATCTATTTTAGTTTTATTATAATTATATTATTTTTATATGTAATTTATTCTATTAATTTTTAATCTAATTTTGTTTTAATGGTTCAAATAAATTTTTATTACATTCATTTTTTATTATCTTGGATTGGAATCTAAACTCATTCATGATATTGTCTTTTCAATTCAAATAACAAGTAATGAAACACCAACAATAGACGGTTCAATAATAGGAACACGTGGCTTGGTAACAAATCCAAATAACTCAAGAATAATCGTCCAAGAATGTTTTGAGGAGGCCTCTAGCCATGAATTTGGTATAAGAGACAAAGGAGACCAGGTTCATTTTTTGGGATGAAGAGAATGTTGAGAAATAGGTATTTGATTTGAAATTATTACATCTAATATTGAAACTAAAGTAGAAATCAAAACTTTTAAAGGTCAATAAAATGCAATGATATTAGATTCATCGACAAAGCAAATGGGGGTGTATTTCAATGCCATAGTATTTCGTTTTCTCACCTCAATATAAGTGGGTGTTCTCTTGTATGGTAGAAAATTTACCTTGCTTCTTGTGAGAAGATAAGGAAACCTACAATGTGTAGTTGGAAAGGTTTTAAGGATTTTCTATGAAGAATTTTTTATCCAATTAGAAATGGAACACATCAAAAGATTAAGTAGCTATACTTTAGGCAAGGTAGTTGGAAAAGTGTGCAAAGACTACACAAAATTATAGAGAGAAGTCATGTTGCTTGCAATGGACTTAGAAGAAGACTATGTTGTACTTTTAGAGGAAGAGTTATAACAAAAAATCTAATGGACCTAGATGAAGAACATGCTTTGGCATAGATACCA